>JAODAL010080577.1:0-12195 GCA_025379985.1 Phyllomedusa bahiana | reverse complement strand
ATTTTTTTTTTCCCTGCCCTAAAAACCTGTGAGGTGGGGGGAGTGCAAAAAAAAAACAAAGGGGGCCACTCCTCCATACACAAGTAGAAGACAATATTTGGCTTTGCACACCAAAAAATTTAGTACTGAGAGGTGGTCCCCTTCGTTTCCCCGAAGTTTTGAGGTCTGGGGGCCAAATAAATAAGGTTAGTTTTTAAGACCCACCTGCTTGAGGTCCCCTTGGTGATTGGGCTTAAAGAAGTTTTGTAAAAAATGTGAAACTAAGAATAAAAAAAAATGTTAGTACCCTAAATAGCAAAAATGCTTTTTGAAAAATTCTTTGTCCCTTTTGATAGTTTCTTATTTGATGTGTGCGTGGTATTGGACTGTGTACTACTCATTCTTGTCTTCTATTCCCACATCCCTCTCTTTTTCATTTTTTTCCTCCTCTTCTTGCTTTCTTTTTTTCCCTCTCTTTTTGTGCGTGCTTCATCACCCCTAAATTTCAATTCTGAAGACTGTTCCCTTTCTCTTTTCCCCATCACTCCTTTTGTATTATTTATGTACTGAGTGCCAATCCACTTTAATTTTTCCTTTTTAGTGACTAGTATAATTAAGATTGCTACGGCAATCGAAACGTCACAACTGTAAAGTCCCCAAACCTTCACAAGACTCCATACAAGAGATGTAAATCTTTGTTTGGGAAATTTTTTCGGATTTGTATAGTATGATGATCAATCCTGTAAGGGGTGTTACACAGGTTTTTGGATCGATTTTGGACCCGTGTTGGATCTGAAAATTGCACCCAAAAACGTAAAGGTCGATTGGTTTTCCAACAGAAACTGTGTTTTTGGGATGCAGAGGATCGCCCCCCTATAGTTATTATAGGGGCAGCTGGTGTTTGGATGTATTGGTTTTGCAGCAGGATCGTCCCTTTTGTTATTATAGAGGAGCGTGTGTTTGGTGTATTGGATGCAGAAGGATCGCTCCCTATAGATTATTTTTGGGCACTGTGTGTTTGATGTTTTGGGTTTTGCAGCGGGGGTCGCCCCCTTAGTTTATTTAGAGGCAGCTGTGTGTTTGGATGTTTTGGTGCAGAGGATCGCCCCCTATAGTTTTTATAGAGGCAGCTGTGTGTTTGGTTGTTGGATGCAGCAGGATCGCTCCTATAGTTTATTTGAGGCAGCTGTGTGTTTGGATGTGTTGATGCGCAGGTGCTCCCTATAGTTTATTATAGGGCAGCTGTGTGTTTGGTTGTGTTGATGCAGCAGGGTCGCCCCCTTAGTTTTATTAAGGGGACTGTGTGTTTGATGTGTTGGGACAGCGGATCGCTCCCTTTTTTATTTTTAGAGGCGCTGGTTTTTGGCGTGTTTTGGTGCGGGGGTCGCCCCCTATGTTTATTATAGAGGCAGCTGTGTGTTTGGGCTGTGTTTTGGATGAGCGGGATCGCCCCCCCTATAGTTTATTTGAGGCACTGTGTGTTTGGAGGGTTTTGGATGCAGCGGATGCTCCTATATTTTTTAAAAGAGGCAGTGAGTGTTTGGCTGTTTTTTGGATGCAGCAGGAATCGCCCCCTATAGTTTTTATAGAGACAGTGTGTGTTTTGGATGTGTTGGTGCAGGCGGATCGCTCCCTATAGTTTATTATAGAGGCAGCTGTGTGTTTGGATGTGTTGGATGCAGCGGATCGTCCCCTTAGTTTATTATAAGGAGCTTTGTGTTTGGTGTGTTGGATGCAGCAGGATCGCTCCTATAGTATTAAGGGGCAGCTGGGGTTTTTGGGAAAGTGTTTTGGATGCCGCAGGGTCCCCCCTATTATTTATTATTATTATTACATTTATTTTTGGAGGCCTTATTCCAGGGCGCTGTATTTTTCAGGGGGGTTTCATATATAACATTGGTCAAACAATTACAAAAGTGACAAATAAGTGACAAACAACTGGTACGGGGGAAAAGAGGTCCCTCCCCGCGGGGTTACAATTATTTTTTATTTTTGGGGCAGCTGTGTGTTTGGATTGTTTTGGGTGAGGCCAGGATCGCCCCCTTAGTTATTATAGAGGAAGCTGTGTTTTTTGGTGTTTTGGGATGCAGCGGATCGCTCCCTTAGTTTTTATAGAGGCAGCTGTGTGTTTGGATGTGTTTGGTGCAGCAGGGATCCCCCCTATAGTTTATTATAGAGGAGTGGTGTTTGGATCTGTGGGGATGCAAGCAGGATCCCCCCCTTTATTTAAATTTTAGAGGCAGCTGTGTGTTTGGATGTGTTGGTGGGCAGGTGCTCCTTAGTTATTATAGGGGCAGCTGTGTGTTTGGAATGTTGGATGAGCAGGGCCCCGCCCCTTAAGTTTTTTGAGGAAAAGCTGGGGGTTTGGATGTTTGGCTGAGCGGATCGCACCTATGCTTTTTTTAGAGGCCCCCTGTGTTTTTGGGTGTGTTGGATGACAGGATCGCCCCCATTTTTTTTTTGGGGCAGCGTGTGTTTGGATGTGCTGGTGCAGGGGATCGCTCCCTATGTTTATTTAGAGGCAGCTGTGTGTTTGGATGGTTGGATGCAGCAGGATCACTCCCTTAGTTTTTAAGAGGCAGCTGGGGTTTGGATGTTTTGGATGCAGCAGGATCGTTCCCTATAGTTTATTAAAGAGGCAGGTGTGTGGGGATGTGTTGGATGCAGCGGATCGTCCCTATAGTTTTTTATAGGGCAGTGTGTGTTTTGGATGGTTGGATGAGCAGGATCGTCCCTATTTTTATTATAGAGGCGTGGTGTTTGGATCTGTTTTGGGGATGCAGCGGATCGCCCCCTATAGTTAATTATAGGGCCCGCTGTGTGTTTGGATGTGTTGGTTGGGGGCAGGATCCTCCCTTGTTATTTAGAGGCAGCGGTTTTGGATATTTTGGTGCAGCGGGTCGCTCCCTTAGTTATTATGAGGCAGCTGGGGGTTTTGGATGCATTTGCTGCAGCGGTCGACCTTTTAGTTTATTATGAGGCACGTGTGTTTGGATGTTTTGGGATGAGCGGATCGCCCCCTATAGTTTATTATAGGGAAAGCTGTGTGTTTGGTGTTTTGGAGCAGCAGGATCGCCCCCCTTAGTTTATTTTGAGGCGCTGTGTGTTTGGGATGTGTTGGATGCACGGATCACTCCCTATAGTTATTATAAGGAGCTTGTGTTTCGTGTGTTGGATGCCCCAGGTTTTTTCGCCCCTTTTTTAGTTTTTTTTTTGGGCAGCTTTTTTGTGTTGGGGGTGTGTTGGATGCACAGGATCAAACTCCCATGTGAACATACCCTAAAATTTATTTTCAACACTTCATTTAAGTCTGAGGGGGTTGATTTTTTTTCCTCATGGGTTGAAAATATCCGTTTTTTGGGGACTAACTTTTTGGGACTGTACTGAACACTTTTTTTTTTGTTTATTTGTTAGAGACATTTGTTAAATGCGTGAAATTAGAAAACTGGATTTTAAAACCCGGCTATAAAAAAAAAATGAGAGCATATCAGTTGCATAGCGATACTCTGGCAGAGTACTCTAAGTACTTAGGGCGACATGTATGAAGGCCCCTTATTAGGACATTATGGGTCCCCGGGCACTCGTAATGCCTGATTTCGGGGGGGGTGGAGGCATCAACACAACTGTACAATGTGAAACATTTTAGTTTCAGTCCAGAAAATCCGGCCTTTATGCGGGGGGGACGGAGAGAATGTCAAGGGGTTTTAGTGGCTGAAGTGTCGCTTTGGTTAAAGAAAGTGTTTAATTTTTGACCGCAGGGAACAGGTTCAAAGATTGGCATATTTTATATTGCACATAAAATTGGGCCCTTGAAAAACCCCAAATTTATCATGCCGCCCTTAATGACCAGTTTTTGCCTCCCTGTGTTTTAATGGTCATAACATGTTTTATTCGGGATAAGTTGTACATTTTGAGGGAATATTTTTTATTTTTTTTATTTTTATTTTATTTTTTTTTTTTTTTTTTTTTCTTAAATTTAATTTAATTTTTTTTTTTACACCACTCACTTTTCCCACACGTAAAAACCCTTTGTTAGATTAATCCTGCAGGTTATTACAGTCGTGTGGGAGACCTAATAGGGGTTTAGGGTTTTTTTTTGTGTGTGTAATATAGAAACAATTATTTTTTATTAAATATTTATTTTTATTTCATTATTTTATTTATTTTTTCTATGTTTTTTATGTTCTTTTTTACTTTTTTTTTAAATCCCATGAGGAGAGATCAAACAGGTCTGTAGCTATAGAAACCAGTACTGGCAGCCTATCAGGAGAGATTGAACAGGTCTGTAGCTACAGCGACCTGAGGGCTGATGCAGCCCATACAAGAGGGGATATCTAGGTACAGGCAGAACACTGTTAATGGACACATATTGCAAAGTGACTTGTTTTCGCAAGATCTTTAGCATAAAAAGCAGCGATCCCTGGAGTGAGACGACCCCTTTAATGGCTGATTTAAATCAGTGTATTAGTGGTCAGTAAGTGGTTGATACTTCTGTATTGCTGTGTGTTATCACTAAAAACTGATGGACACCTTATTAGGCCTCTCCAAACTTGGAAGATGCCAACCTGGGAACTCTGTTAGGTCTCTGTGTGAAGAAAACTGAGGAAAAGGAGAGAAGATGAAGAAACAGAAAATATTGAAGGCGGCAGTTAGAGAAAAAGAAAATGTAAAACGTTTCCAGCTCTTTTGAATCAAACGTGAAGTATCTTCTGATTGCACCAGATTAGAATGCAAATGTATATGTTGTAAAAGGTGTAATCTATAAGAGACGTGCACAGGGAATGGCGTGCCTGTTTGGGGTTGAGCTCCATGAAATGCACCAAAGTCCAATATGCAACAAAGTCCAAGTCAGAGTGATGTGGCCAAAGCTTTATTTCAGAGCACAGAAGCATCAAAAATGCAGAACTTCCTCATGACAAAATACAGCAGCACCAATACATAAACCCTGTGTGAAGATACCAACCCCAACACTTGTCCTCATGACATCACAGGTCATCACAACATAACCACAGAGGTGGTCATTGGAGTTGACAGCTGCCAAAGGGGGATATACAGGATATTAAACGCAAGGGTTCACTTACTTTTTATCCTTGCCAATGTAAAGGTGTCCTCAGTATGGTTAAGAAAAGATATGTCACGCCTCCCCAGAGCCGGACAGTGGATCCTCCTGACCTCATGAAAGTGTTAGCATAAAACCATGGAGTCAGTGAGGTCTGAAAGGCGAATAAATCCTCACACCGACCAATTTATTGGTGATTCTTCCCAAGGAGAGATTTTTCCCCCTTCTAAGCCACACTCACCTCTCACCCAGCTAACTAGTAAGTTCTACTCTTTACTGATGAGGGGCAAATACCCCGAAACAGCTGTCAGCAGATTAATTTAACTGGTTTGAGTCAAATCCTTTTCACACTGCAGGGCTCCTGAAAGCTACATGGGAACTGAGGATAACTACATCCAACAGATTGAGCTGTGGAGCTCCTCAGCTCTTTTCCCATAAGCCTTTGCTTTATGCAAAACAGTCAGTGAGACCTGAAAGGCAAGTAAACCCTCACACAGTCATTTATTGGTGGCTCTCCCAAGGGAGATTTTTCCGCCTTCTAAACACTTTCGCCTTCACCAGCCAACCAAATAAGTTCTACTCTGCACTGATGAGGGGCAAATACCCCGAAACAGCTGTCTGCAGATGAACTTAACTGGTTTGGCTCAAATCCTTTCCACACTGCAGGGCTCCTGCAAGCTATATGTGAATTGAGTATAAGTAAATCCAAAAAATTTAGCTGTGGAGCTCCTCAGCTCTTTTCCCATAAGCCTTTGTTTATGAAAAACAGTCAGTGAGGTCTGAAAGGCAATAATCCCCCAAAAAGGCCCAATTTAGGGTTTGGCTTCTAAAGGGGAGATTGTCCCCCCTTCTAAGCATAAAACCATGTCAGGGACTGGAGTCTAAGCAGTGTCCCTGTGTCTGCTGGGTTTCCTCTGGGTTCTCCAGTTTCCCCCACTCTTAAAAACCCAAATAGCTGGAATTTACACGTGAGCTCAATAGGGACAGGGAGAAAATTTAAATGTGACTTTTGTACAGCGCTGCGGTTAAACGGGCTTGTGAATAAATAACATATATACGAGGCCACAAGCTGCACAGAGGTGGAGGAAGCGAGTGGCTCATTGCATCAATATGAACATACAACTCTCTGTTAGTAGATACAATCCGATCACATCGTGTTAGCGTCAGTAGAAACATCTAGGGAACATCAAAGGGTTCACTTACTTTTTCTTGCATCCATATGTGTGTATATATTTACTAATTGGAAAACATCTTATCTTTTCCTGCTGGGAGCAAAGTATAAGCACGGGGAAAATATATACTTATACCCCTTCAGGAAAAACCCCTGGGGTAAAAAGTAAATTATTACCCCCTTTCCCATATTTAATTATTGCCATTTCGTTTTATGAATTTTGTTTATTAAAAATTTTTTATTATTGTTTTCCCTATTTTTGCTTTAAAAAAACCACCTAATAAGTGGTGAAAAACCTTTTAAAAGCCCCCATTCAAAAACAGTAACATGAAGATAAAGGGGTGAACGTTTTCTTCTCCACAGACCACGGGGAGGAAAGGGTAAGGGGACACTAAAATGACTAAATTTCTGCCCATCCAGGGAAAAAGGAATTTGTCATCTCTAAATGTTTTTACTGCCCCAAAACAAGGGTTTAAATTGTTGATCACTTTACTTAAGTCCCCTTTTTATAGAAAATCTTTATTTAACGTGTCACTATTTAAAACAAAATCTTAAATATTGCAGTTTTCTCACTACCCAAGGGAAAGGATTACACGGGAAAAGGTAACACCTATATAAAAAATAACCGGGATCCACCTTTCAAATAGATGCCCACCTCCTTTTTCTGTAGAGATAACTTCCTGCAGTTTCCTCATAAACTGGCGGATTACACTGAAAAGGTTTAACACCAAATTTTATAGATAAAACGGATAAACCCCATTAAACTATAGACTGACCCCCTCCTGTTTGTAAAAAGATCATTCCCCTGCTGTTCCTCTTCCTGGAAAGGATTACACTAAAAGGAAAACCCCTTTAAAATTATAGAAAAACACAGGCCCCCAACTTTCACTATAGACGGGACACCTCTGTTTGTAGAGATCCCCTTCCCCTGCAGTCTCCTTTCATCACAGGCAGGTTTTCCAGGGACAGGTAAAAACCTTATATAAAAAAACAAAGGATCCACCATCCAGGAGTTACTCTTTTATTCTTAGTCCAGGTATACAATAAGGTGCAACTTTTAGGGTTAACCCTTTACAACTTATGCCCTTTTCCCCCCATACAAGTGACTTCTAAAAAATTTAAAAATATGGTTTAAAAACATGAGGATCGTGAGGCTCAAAAGGGCCAAAGCTTGCACATTCGCAACATGGGGCCGGGCTATATATTACATTTTGGTTTCTTGCTGCCAAAATTCTATGCAAAGCTCCCTTTTGGCTCACCTGACAGCATAAAAGGGCTTTAAAAATTTTTGTAATTTTTTTTTAAATAAAATTTTTTCTTTTTTTTTAAAACCCCCCTTTAATCCCCCTTTAAAAAAATTTGTAAAAACAAAATTTTTAACCCCCCAGGGCTCCCCGGGAAATAAAATTTTAGGGGGTTGCGGGTTTCCAAATAGGGGGGTTTTTTTAAGTGTTTTTTTAATAAAGTTTTAGCCCCCTTTGGGTTTCCTCCTCGGTGCTCCCCTCCTATATCCCTACTCTGAGGTTTTAGGGTTGTGCCAAATAGCGCACGGGGGCCAACATTTTGGGATATCTCTAAAAAGGGAAAAAGAATCGGGGGAAAATTCAATTTTAATTTGCTTTTTCCCAAAATTTCCACATCTACCTTTGTTTTTTGGAAAAATAAGGGGAAAAATATTGAAAATCTGAAAAAAAAAGGTTAAAATTTTTTAAAAATTTTCCCTTTAAAATTTTTTTTTAATTTTTTTGAAAAAATTTAATGGGCTAAAAAAGTTTCCCAAAAATGCTTTTTTTGAATATTTTAAAAGGCCCCATTTGTTTTCTCAACTCCAGTCTCAGGACCCCCCCCAAACGGTCATGGTTTCGGGAAATTCTCCCACAGTTTCCCATTGACAAAAATTTATTTCCCTGTGCGGGAAATCCCCAACAGAATTGCATGGAAAAATAATTATTTTCCCCCCTTGTGAAAAAATGCCCCGGGACAAAAATGAAAACCCACCTTGTGCTTAAAAAACTGAGGAAACCCTTTAAAAAACCCAAGGGAACTTTTTGGGGGGGTTTTTAAAAAGGAAACAGGAGTTGAGAAACATGCTTTAAGGGGGTTTTATTTTTTTCTTAAAATGGGGGTAAATTTTAAGGGGGGTATCTACCAAAAAGGGAAAAATAAAAAAGCCGCGTCAGACCCAGGCCCTGGTTCCCTAAAAAAAATCTGGGTTGAAAAAAATTTTCTTGAAAAAAATTAAAATTTTGCTAAAAAATTTTATTAACCCCCCCAAAAATGTTGTAAAAAGAAAATTTAAAAATTTTTTTTGCCAACCTTTCATTTATTTCATTTTGGTTTAGAGGGCAAATTTTAAAAACTTATTTTTTTTTGGAAAAATAAAAACATCTGCCCAAACACGCAAAAAAAATTTTTGCCCTTTGAAAATGGAAAATTTTTCCAAATTTTCACGATTATTTTTCACAAATTTAAAAACAAGGATTGTTTGGACCAAAATTTAACTTAAATTTTTAATGTGCCCCCGGGGGAAAAACAGTCTTGGGAAAACACTTTGGGTTTGGGAAAAAAGTGTAAAATTTTATTTAACTGGTTTTTTAAATTTAAAAAAATGGGGGGCCCCTTGTCGGGAAGGTCAAAATTGGGCTGCTGGCGGGTTGGCCGGGGGGTTTAAATTTAAGGGAACCCTTTTCCCCCTAAACAATCCCAGCGGTTATTTAAAACCAATTTTTGGGTTAATTTTTAAACCGGTGTTTTTTGCGGGGCTTTTTTAACGCCCCGCAATTACGCCGTGGGCCCCGGGGGGGGGGGGCCACCAGAGGGGGGGCCTTTCCCCTTTGGGGTTGAAAATTCTGGGCGGCGCGTTTTTGCGCCAAGAAATTTTAAAATTTGTAAATTATTTCCCCGCCCGGCGGCTTCCCCGGGCGGGGGGGAGGAAAAACGAAAATCCAATGTTTTTAAATGAAAAAAATTTGTGAAATTTCCAAATTAAAATTGGGACGGTTTCCCCGGCCCGTAAATTTGCGCATTTTCGGCGGTTATTTTTACGGAACCCGAAAAAAACGTCCCTTTAACTTAGCCGTCCTGGAACAAGCTTTACAAAAGCCATTCCCAAAAGTAATCAAATTTGCCGATTAAAAAAATTTTTACCCAAAATTTCCACGATTTTTTCCACCAATCAAAACTTTTTTCCTTTCAATTATTTGGCTGGTGTGGAAAAAGGAGGAAAAACCCAAAGGGCCGCGGCGAAAAGCAGTTACTGAAGGGGGGATTTCCAGCTTCCTCCAATCAGTTTTGGATTTTTTGGGGGTTCCCCCAAAAAATTTTCTTCCCTTTTTTCCGGGCCCAAGCCTCTTTTTCAGGGGCCCCAATCCAAAATTCCTGGTTTTTAAAAGGGGCCTCATTTTTTTTGGGTTCCCCCCCTTTTTCCTGTTTTCCCAAAAGCCCCCATTCTTTGGGTCCCTCCTTTTTCCTGTGTTCCCCCCCCCCCCCCCCATTTGGTCTTCCCTCCTTTCCCCGGTTCCAAAAAAGCCTCATTTTTTTGGTCCCCCCTTTCCCCCAATGTGTTTCCAAAACCCCCCTCATTCTGGGCCCCTTCCTCCCCCATGTTGGTTTTCCAACCTTTTTTCCCATTTTTGGTTCCCCCCCCATTTTCCCCCCCCCTTGCCCAACCCCCCAATTTTGGTCCCCCCTTTTTCCAGGTTTTCCCAAACCCCTCTTTTCCCTGGGGGGGCCCCCCTTTTTCCTGTTTTTCCCAAAGCCTTTTGGTCCCTTTTTCCCCCTGTTTTCCAAGGGCCTCATCCTGGCCCCTCCTCTTCCTGTTTTTCCAAGCCTTTTCCGGGGCCCCTCCTTTTTCCGTTTTCCCAAAGCATCATTCGGGTTTCCCCTTTTCCTTTTGTTGCAAGCCTCTTTTCTGGGTCCCCCCTCCTTTTTGTTTTGCAAGCCTCATTTCTGTCCCCTCCCCCTTTTTCCTGTGTTCCAAGCCTCATTCTGTTCCCTGCTTTTCCTGTGTTCCAAGCCTCATTCTGGTGCTTCCTCTTCCTGTGTTCCAAGCCTCATTTTTTGTCCCCCTCCCCTGTTTTTTCCAACCCCTCATTCTGGTCCCTCCTTTTCCCTGTTTTTCCCAAAAGGGCCTTAAATTTGGTGCTTCCTCTTCCTGTTTTCCCAACCCCTCTTTTCTTTTCCCACCTTTTCCTGTGTTCCAAGCCTCATTTTTGGTGCCTCTTTTCCTGTGTCCGGGCCTCTTTTTTGGTCCCCTTTTTTCCCCAGTGTTCCCCAAGCCTCATTCTGGTCCCCCCCCTTTTTTCCCCTGGGGTTCCAAAGCTAAATTCGGGTCCCTTTTCTCCCTGTGTTCCAAGCCTACCCTGGCCCCTCCTCTTCCTGTTTTTCCAAGCTATCCTGGTCCCCTCTTTCCTGTTTTCCCAAAAGATCTTTTGGGGTCCCCCCTTTTCCCTGTGTTGCAAGCACTAAATTCTGGTCCCTCCTCTTATTTTTTGTGCAAGCTTTTTTTCTTTCCCTCCTTTCCTGTTGTTCCATGCCTCATTCTGTTCCCGGTTTTTTCCCGTGTTCCAAGCCTCTTTTTTGGTGCTTCCTCTTCCCCTGTGTTCCCAAACCCCCTTTCTGTTCCCTTCCCTTTCTGTTTTAAAAAAGTTTTTTTTCCTGGGTCCCTCCTTTCCTGCGCCCCAAACCCTAATTCTGGTCCCATCCTTTCCCTGCGCTCCAACCCTCTTTTGGGCCCCTCCTCTTCCTGCGCCCCAAGCCTAAATTTCTGGTTTTCCCTCTTCCTGTGTTTTAACCCCTCTTTCGGGTTTCCCCCCTTTAAGGGCGTTTCCAAGGCCTCACCCTTTTGGTTCTCCTCCTTCTTGCGCCCCAAAAGGCCTTCTTTTGGTTCTCCTTTCTGGGGTCCAAGCCTCATTTTTGGGTCCCCCTTTCCCGGGCCGCTCCAACCCTCATTCTGGTCCCCCCTTTCCGTTTTTTAAAGGGCCTTTATTTGGTCCCTCCTTTTCCCTTTCCCGCCCCCAAGCCTCTTTTTGGTCCCCCCTCTTCCTGCGTCCTTTGCCCTCATTCGGGGTCCCCCCTCTTCCTGCGCTCCAAGCCTCATTTTGGTCCCTCTCTTCCTGCGCTCCAAGCCCTTCTTTTAGGTCCCCCTTTCCCTGGGCCCCTTCCAAGCCTTCATTTTTGGTCTTTTCCCTCTTTCCTTTGTTTTCCCCAAAGGGGGTTTTCAATTTTTTTGGTCCCAAACCTTTCCTGTTTTAAAGCCCCCATTTTGGTCCCTCCCCTTTCCCTGCGCTCCAACCTTTTCATTTTTGGTCCCCTCTTTTTCCCGGCGTCCAAGCCTCTTTTGGGGCCCTCCTTTCCTCGTCCAACCCTCTTTTTTGGTCCTCTTTTTGGGGCCCCCAAGCCTCTTTTTCTGGTCCCTCCTCTTCCCTTGCGCCAAGCGTTTGTTTTGTTCTACTTTTCCCAGGGATGCCCCACCCCCCTTTCCAGCCCCCCCAAATGAGTAGTGTGCCCTCTAAAAGGGCCCTTACAAAAAAGCCTTTTAGTCTGAAAAACCTCACGTTGGCACTAAAAACCATTACTGCTCTGAAACCCAAGCGGTTTTTGGAGTCCTGTGCAATGAGATTGGATTGGTTTATGGCAATAGGATTGGGAAATTTGGTTTTTCTTTGATAAGAAATCAGCCCCTTGCTTTTGTGAGGCTTTTTAAAGCTGTTTTTCTTTAACTTAATTTGGGTTTTTTTAAGACGGGGAAGGCTGTGGGTGTTTATCAAAAAGTTGGGTGGAGTTGTAGGTGGTGGTTGTGGGGCGACCCGGCGTTTGAATAATGACAGACAACACCCAGCCCCCGGAAAGGTTTAACTTCGGGGTTTTTCACTCAAGCTCTGGTATTTGTGAACGTTTTTTGTTTCTCCTGGGGCATGAAGTTGGCAGGGGTAACATCGCCAAAAAAGTCACACTTCTTTGAGGGACTCTATGTTAAACCTCATTT
>JAODAL010080576.1:0-12196 GCA_025379985.1 Phyllomedusa bahiana | reverse complement strand
ATCAAAAAATTTTATCGATTCTCGATCCGTTTTACCCATCATAAATCCTATTAAAAACTAGAGAATATGTTTTTGCAGTCCAGAAAACATATACAAACACGCACAACACTATGGGTACATGTTTGGATACGTTTTAGACAATACTTTTTTCTGATCGAAAAACATATTGCAAAACATTGTGTACAAACCCTAAATGAAAGTTATTTAATCCCGTAAAAACAGCAACATACAGAGCTCAGTCTGACACGTTTCAGGTCATAAGTAAGACCTCAGTCCTCCCGGGATGGGGTGCGGGACCAAACTAGGGTCTTGCTCCCGGGGGGGCGGCGGGGGTGACGGGTGCGCTGCAGATTTTCTGTTTAAGGAGTGTGGCTTTCCCGGGCATGCTCACCCCGCACCGAGCGGGGAAAAGCGCGTCCCTAGGTCTTCGCCTAAAACAGCGTCCCCAGGAGGGAGTTCAGCGGCTCCGAACCCCCCCGGGGGTCTGGGGGATCTTCGCCAGCTACAGGTCAGTCCTTGGGTCAAAGGTAGCCATAGGGCCGATTGGCCAGAGGACGGTTGGGATGTGAAGTTGGGCCCAAAGGATTTGGACTCACGAAAATGCGGCCCCCTTAGTGTCCGTCCCCAGAAGGGTGATGTTATATTTTAATAGATTGGACTTTTATAGATGCGGTGATACCAACTATGTGTAACTTAGGGCCACATGTATGAAAACGTCTTGTCTAAAACACTTTGTTGTCAAGAAACCAATAGAGCACCCTTTTTAATTTTATATATGCTGATTGGGTTTGCTATGGGCAAAAATGAATTTTAAAAAAAATTTTTTAAAAAAAAAATAAGGGGGGGGGGGGCCCTTTTCAACATAAAATTAAAAAAAAAGGACTGGGGGGTCATACCCATGACCTGAAAGTGTCAATGTGTCTGTATGTTGCTATTTTTACCGTGGAGTTAAATAAAAAAAATCATTTTACTCTTAGGCTATGTTCACACGGCTTAGTTGCGGCGCGTACAGTATGGCCGCAATTACCCCCGGTGCTTTGGGGGCCGTACCCCCAGGGCGCGGGGAGCTGACAGCCCCCGGCCCCTTGAATTCATTACTCGTGGTGCGTATTCGCCGCAAGTAATTGACATTCACTTATCCCCCCGCACGTAAAATGCATCGTTTTGTGTGGAGCGGGGTGAGGGGGAAATTCATAGTTCTCTATGAAAACTATGGTTTACCGAAATTTTGGCGACATCTCCTCTTTTAAGCGCAAAACACAGCAAAAACGCGCTAAAATTCCCATTGAACAACCCTCATGGAGGACGCTGAACCCTTCTGTTTTTTTTTGGATTAAGACACTGCTTACATTTTTCTAAGACAAATTTCCCCCACAGTTCCCTTTGCATTGCTCATAAAGAGAAGTTTTGTGGCTCTCAGCTCCGCAGATGTGCTAGGAACAGGTACTTAAAGGGGTTTTATCATTATACACTTTCGCAGACTTAAGCTGTTTCTGCTTCAAACCCGGGGCAGTCCCCTCTTCCCTGAGGGGTGTTCTTGCCCGAGCTTGTCTCCCCCCACTAAGAGTTGTGACATCATTTGTTAAAGTGGAAGAGAGAGTAGGGCCAGCTCCAGATGCTTCTCATGGTGCAGAGGTACCTCCCCCCAGGCTGCACAGGCTCCTTGTAACCAGAACCCCTGCATTGCTGTAACCAGAACCCCTGTATTAGGGTAAGCAGTTATACCTACAGCATGAAATGATGAAACAAAAGTGGAATCACATGCCCCCCCTCTTTATAGGGGAGGGGTAGAGCAAACTTATACGCTGGTTATATGGGGGAGCACGGATAAAGTCTGTGTTATAGAGGGAAAGTGAATCTAAAAGCTGGAGACTCAGTAATTGCCCAGATCCTTTCATAGAGCAGCGGTTTGGCGACCTATGGCCCCCGGCCGAAGTGGGACACAGGGGCCCTCTCTGTGGCACAGTACCAGGTTGGCCACTCGCTGGGTTCCTGACGTGACCTAACCCCCGCCGGGAGGGCTCGGTGTCCGGGGCCCGGTCGGCCTGGGGCCCCTTTGGGAGCCCCAGCCTAACACAGAAGAGTCGGGACCCCTGTGGCCCCCAGCCCTGAGGGGGCGCGGGCGGCCCCGTGCGCTCCTGGCCAAGCGTTATTACTCACCGCTGCGCCTGTCCCCAGGGGCACGTGTCAAAGGCTGTGTGCCCGAGGTGCACGGAGGGGCGTCCCCCCTGGGATGGGGGAAGAGGACAGAAAGGGGCGCGCGCTGGGGCAGAGTAAGGTGAGTATAAAAAGTGTTCTTATTTTTATTTGTGCTACTTGTATACAGGCATGGTGGGGAGAGCGGGGCTATATACAGGAAATGGTAGGGAGAGTTGGCTATATACAGGCATGGGGGGGAGAGAGCTGGCTATATACAGGCATGGTGGGGAGAGCTGGCTATATACAGGCATGGTGGGAGAGTGGTGGCTATATAATGGCATGGTGGGGAGAGCAGTGGCTATATGCGAGCATGGTGGAGAGAGCGGTGGCTATGTACTGGTATGGTGGGGAGAGCGGTGGCTATATACTGGCATGGTGGGGAGAGCGGTGGCTATATACTGGCATGGTGGGGAGAGCTGGCTATATACGGGCATGGTGGGGAGAGTTGGCTATATACAGCATGGTGGGGAGAGCAAGCTATTACAGGCAGGTGGGGAGAGTTGGCTATATACAGCATGGTGGGGAGAGCTGGCTCTATACAGGCATGCTGGGGAGAGCTGGATATATACAGGCATGGTGGGGAGAGCGGTGGCTATATACAGGCATGGTGGGGATAACTGGCTATATACAGGCATGCTGGGGAGAGCTGGCTGTATACAGGCATGGTGTGGAGAGCTGGTGGCTATATACAGGCATGGTGGGGAGAGCTGGCGGCTATATACAGGCATGGTGGAGAGAGCGGTGGCTATATACTGGCACCCCTAAGACCCATAGTAGCAGGAATTGGATCATTAACGGAACAACTAGGAGCATGGGTTGATGCCCATTTACAACTCCTAATTCCAGCTATACCAGGGTATTTAAAAGACACTGGACATACCATACGTATCTTGGAAAATCAAATCTGGAATCCAAGCTCACTATGGTTGTCATGTGATGTAGAAAGTCTTTACCCATCTATGCTACATGACAGGTCTCTGTCTGCACTAAAATCTTTTCTCAATAAATACAGTGATTATGCTAAATTCAGTCAAAGAATTTCTAATTGAAGCTACACAATTTCTCTTACAACATAACTATTTTATGTTTGACGGTACATTCTATCTACAAATAAAAGGGGCATCCATGGGGGCCAAATTTTCACCTTCACTAGCCAATATATATATGCATTTTTGGGGAAAGCGAATTTTTAAATTTCAGAAGACAATCCTTATTCCTCCCATATCAGGTGGTACGGGCGTTTCATTGACGACCTCCTCCTGATATGGGAGGGTCCATCACAAAATATTGGCAACTTCATTCATTACATAAATAAAAAATCCCATAAAATTTACATTTCACTTCAAAACCCCCATCCAGAAACAATTGATTTTCTTGACATCACACTTGAAATATCTCAAGCCCAAACCATCTTTGTTGTCCCATACAAAAAACTTACAGCACAAAATTCACTACTTTTAGCTACATCTTGTCATCCCCCACATGTAATTGACAACATACCTTTGGGAGAATATATTAGGACAAAAAGAAATACCACTTCTTCTACAGAATACAAAAAACAAGAAACCTTCATAACATCACGTCTAAAAGAAAGAGGATATAATGATACAAGCTTTTAAAAAATAGCCAAATTAAAACAGATAAAATAAAACGAGAAGATCTGTTAGTGCAAAAAAATGAAAAATCAACAATTTCTGACATTAAACATGCAATCACTTTTTCTACACAATATTCACCACAATAAAACCAAGATAATTAATATTGTTTTAAAAAAAATTTATCTATCCTTATAGACATAATAAATCTAAAATACAATATTAAGTGAAGGTGTCAACTATGTTCCTAAAAGAGGTCCCACAATAGGATCAACAGTTTCTCCTAGCCTTTTTTTATCGCCAAAAATGAATCTGGAAAAATGGGTTTCAATCCTCAGGGTGCACAAGTGTGGTCATAATAATGCCTATGTTGCAACTACATGCAAAACAACAACCAATTTGTTTCAACTACCACTAAAAAAACATATCGAATATATGATTACATAAATTGCAATACTAAAAATGTAATCTACTTAATAACCTGCACAAAGTGTAATGTGCAGTATGTCGGTTGTACCAGTTCACACCTGAAAATCCGTATTAGACGCATATATCTGACTCACATAAAACAGAATGGAAATCAGGAATGTCACCGTTGCTAAGCATTTTTATCGACATCACAATAGTGAAACCCCTTTATGACAGCTATAGGCATTGAAAAAGTAAAAACAAAGTTTGATAATTGAAGGATCGCCTCACCCTCTTTTTCTTTTTGTTGTTTGAGACGATAGCTCCTCAGCTGATTGAAATTTATCCACCTTCGCCCGTGATTCTGGCTCCCGGCACGGGAAGCCAAACGAAAAGAACAGCAAAAATAGGAATGGATCCGCGTGGTTGGTGAAAAATTAATTCCAATTTATTTCACATATACAAAAGTGCAGGCGGTACTAACTAGACGAATTCAATCAGCTGAAAGGGCTAATCGTCTCCAAACAACAAAAAAAAAGAGGGTGAGCGATCCTTCAATTAATCAACTTTGCTTTTCTTTATGTTTGCCGGGATAGAAGTTTTATTGCTACCAAAACTTTTACAAAATATGTGAACATTATAAGTTGAAGATATATTTACCAGCTGATTTTCCATCACTATACATATGAGAATTTATACTATTGCAGGCGGTACTATATATATATCCTTTTGGTTGCCGACATCCTTTATCCCATTGCAATATATATCGGAGACCCAGCACCTGTCCCAGACTCGCAAATATGAACAGAGAGGCAAAATTGGCACAGGTGTTTGATATATGCGATAATATGGCTCCAGATAAAGATAATATGCTTTCTCTGTTTGGAAGTTTGGAAAAATTACAAGTGCAAGAAACCAAACTCTGGTGGGATCGCAATGCCTTAAATACGTATTTAGAGAAGGACATTATCCCACGGGGATTAAGAATCAAAAAAATGCCATCCTTTATTTATACTGAAGAATTCTTAGTGTCATGGAACTTAGTGCTATCAGACTGCTCTAAAAAGTTAATGAAATTAATCATAGATTTTGAAACGATTCGTTTATCAGAAATACAAGAACAAATAACACAAATTAATACTAAACTACAGGATTTTGAAGAGACAGAGGAAAAAGAAAAACTGCAAAACAGTATAAAGAACAACATTACAAAACTGGAATCGTTAATCATGGAAATAAAAAGATCAAAGTACCAAAGAGACCAAGATGACTATAAATCGGGAAAAGTTTACACATGGAAGGTGGAAAGAAAACCTAGATCGATTCTCAAACATGGTTCCAGATATAGGAGAAATTACAACAGGAGGGAAGTAAGCTTCTCTGATATGGAGGACACTCGCACAGGCATGCCAATTACCTCAGATACGGAAGGCTCCTCAGTAGAAAGACAAACCACCAGAAGTAAAATGAATGCACAGAAACAACAATCATCAAAAAACGGAGAAAAAGAGAAGAAAGAAAACATCCCAAAAAAAATAACAAAAACCGCGAGAAAGAAATAGAAAATAGAGACGTTGAGAACAATGTTATAGTGCTAACCCTACTGTTCTGTTCACAGACCAAATGAATATATTGAACAAGGGACTTAATTTTTCCCCTACTAGTCACTTTAAACTTTTTGACACTCTATTGGATTTAAATAAGTTTGTAAGATTGCTTACAGTGAAACGCTTCTTTAGGAAAAATAATGAGGAAAGTGAAGGCAATAATAGAAATATCTCTAACACCATAGATACAGATAATCAATATTCTTATCACAATATTTATCAAGGTTTATCATTTCCTGAACAACAATCCCTACTTATCCTAGAAGAGTTACAGGAAGAAGAGGAAAAAATAGAGCAAGATATCCTTATCCAGCATGACAGTGGTAACCCCCTTTTTTACCCACTCAAGTCTCGAGTCACAGCCATGGACATTTTTTCAGCCCTACCATGGAGAGAGACCTCAGAAAATACAATCACAAATAAAAAATAGGACTCTCAAAAAAACTAAACACAATTTAACAAAACAAGAATACAAAGCTTTGGATGAATTGAAGAAAAACACCGATCTAATTATAAAAAGGGCGGATAAGGGGGGAGCTACTGTCGTGTTGGATACAGGATTATATAAAAAACTGGTAGGGGAAACTTTGAATGATACTTACACTTATCGCAAATTAAAAAAAGACCCTACTAAGGAAATGGAAAAGAAACTTGTTAAACAAAAAAGAGGTGGGTACAAATCTAGGTGTACTTACCGAGAAGCAGGCCAAATATCTTAGGGTCAATAAACCTAAAGTACCGACGTTTTACGGGGTACCCAAGACACATAAGGACAAATTTCCACCTGGCATTCGTCCTTTTGTGTCTAGTTGTGGCAGTCTCAGTGAAAAACTCAGCCAATGGGTGGATGATATGATACAGACCATCGTACATATTTCACCGGGATATCTCAGGGACAGTACTTCTGTCATTGAGAATCTCAAATATTTTCAGTGGACAGAACAATGTGTTTGGTTAAGCATGGATGTAAAAAGTTTATACTCCAGCATACCATTATCTATGGTTTATACTGCCATACAATATCATCTTCACAAACATAAGCTATATACGGAAGAACAAAATATTTTCCTACAAGAAAGCATAGATTATATCTTTATACACAATAATTACTTTCAATTTGATGGAGAATATTATTTACAGAATGTGGAGTACCCATGGGGCCACTGCTTCGCCCTCACTGGCGAACTTTTCATGGCTTGGTGGAACAGAGGACCATCTATGATTTCAGGAAACCCTTTGCTGATGGCATCTCTGGTATGGGCGCTACATCGACGACCTCTTGCTCGTTTAGGGTCGCGATGTGGCGTCCATACCGGAGTTTATTACATTCATTAATGACAATGCTATCAATCTCCAATTTACGTATGTGGCAGAACATTCTACTTTTTCTTTCTTGATTTACAGCTCACAGGAAATACCATGCAAAAAAAAGTAACTACCAAAAATATACAGAAAACCCCTAGTGGAAATACTGTGCTCAGGGCAGACAGCTGCCACCCTAATCATACCATAAATTCCATACCTTATGGAGAATTAAATAGAGCAAGGAGGATATGCATGAGGAACATAATTTTAAACAACAAACTGAGATCATAGAAAAGAGACTAAAAATAGAGGTTATACAAAAAAACAAAAAAGACCTTGCTAAGGATAAAATGAAAGGAAAACACATGAATCACAATAAATAACAAAAAAAACAAAAAATAACAAAAGCGGTAATAGACATAAAGTTACTTACGTTACAGCTTTCAGTGAAGAATTTGATCTAATAAAAAAAGTGTTCTTCCGAAACATTAATATCCTTAGACAGGACTCTATACTTGCCAATATAATAGATGAAGGAATAAATATGGTGGCTAAACCAACAAAACACTTGGGGATTATATTTCTCCCAGTAATTTTTCCAGTAAAAAACGATCGGAAACCTGGTTAGATCTCAAAAAGGGAAAATTTTATGTGTGGAAAAAGGTTATGCAAGGTATGCCAATACATGGATAAGACCAGAGTACTTGTCGGTCAAACAAATAAGAAGTATAAAATAAATAGCTTTATTAACTGTGATACCGATCATTTGGTTTATCTTATTCACTGTACATCATGCAATAAATCCTATGTAGGTAGTAGCATTCGAAAAATGAGGATAAGAATACATGAACACCTTGCGGGGAATTAGAAAAATGCAAGCACTCATTCCGGATGCAGTAAGACATTTTGTGGAGGGACAACGGGGCAGGCGCACTCAACAGTTTCAAATGTTTGTGGAATAGAACGAATTGATCGTCCACACAATGGTGGAGACTGGGAACATCGAGTGCGCCTGCGTGAGGCCTTCTGGATCCATGAATTGGAGTCTAGGGTCCCGACAGGTCTTAATAATAGAAATGATTTATCTTATATATACTGAATAAATTTTTAAATAGTCTTATTGCAATGGGGAGTAAATACAGGTAAAAGACATTATATCTATAACTATAAATTTGGGTTCGATTGCTTCTAGTATATATATGTGTTTTTTTTTTATTTTTAAAAAAAAGAGGAAAGGATATGACGTGTACATACACGTGACACCTAAATTAAAATTTTAATTGACACATAGAAGTATGTTTGTATAACCTGAACAAGGGCAAAAACTACTATGCCTGAAACGCGTAGGTTTTAACTGTTCGTCTAGTTAGTACCGCCTGCACTTTTGTATATGTGAAATAAATTGGAATTATATTTTTCACCAACCACGCTGGATCCATTGAAAAAGTAAAACAATCCATAAGAGGAGGCAACCTAAAATATAAGTTATTAGCTAGAGAGGCAAAATGGATATTCTTACTAAATACTAGGCAACCAGCAGGCTTAAATGTACGCTATGATTTATTCTACCAGTACTGAAAAAAGAAAAAGATCTTTTTAGCTATGATTATACATAGTAGTATATTATTGTTAATGAGTTTTTTTTAACTTTAAATGTATAACTGAAATGTATTGTCTACTATGGTGAAACCAGTAAGAGTTAAACTTGTGAGGAGACGCTTATATCAGGAGTGCTTCCGCCAAGTAAACTCTGAGCACAATGATTAAGACATTAAAAGTCGAACGCGTCGTGCGAAACTCTTGTACTGGCTATGTATTGCAACCTCCTCACCTTTCCATTATTTGGAATTTTTATGGAATAACCAATAAAGGTTTGATGTTTTAATTAACAAGCTGGAAGCCATCTAAATTTGATTTCTACAGCGAGCTGGAGTATACCATGTTGTGAAACCGCTATATACTGGCATGGTGGGGAGAGCTGGCGGCTATATACAGGCATGGTGGGGAGATCTTGCAGCTATATACAGGCATGGTGGGGAGAGCTGGCGGCGATATACAGGCGTGGTGGGGAGAGCTGGCGGCTATATACAGGCATGGTGGGGAGAGCTGGCGGCTATATCCAGGCATGGTGGGGAGAGCTGGCGGCTATATACTGGCATGGTGGGGAGAGCTGGCGGCTATTGGCATGGTGGGAAGCTGCGGCTATTATGGTGTAGGGAGAGCTGGCGGCTATATACTGGCATAGTGGGGAGCGCTATCTATATACTGGCTGGTGGGGAGCGCTATCTGTATACTGGCTGGTGGGGAGCTATCTGTCTGTATACTGCCTGTGGGAAGCTATCTGTCTGTATACTGCCTGTGGGGAGCTATGTGTATATTGTGTGTGGGACCCTATCTGTTTGGATACTGCCTGTGGAGAGCTGTATACTGCCTGTGGGGACCTATACACCTACCTAACTTAGGGGACTTATATACCTATAAGGAGTTGCTGGAAAAGTGAGGATTCTAAGATATTTGTGTCTAAATCTGCAGGGACGAGTAATGGCCAGGACAAGTCAGCATGAAGGTGTGAACCAGATGGAGAAGAAAAGGGAAAACGAACGACTTATCGGAGAAACTTCACCTGTGAGTCACTAAATGTTGCCATGACTAAGGGTGGTATGCCACCCGAAAGGCGTCGGCGTTAATTGGGATCTGACGATTTTTGTGCAATGTGGTGGAGGTGCTGGTCTTTCTTGAGTTTAATGAGCTGGAAAGAAACAGATTTCTTTTAGTGGACTTGGGAACCGCTGTGCCATTTTTCACTTCTATTGAGTCACTAAATGTGCCTGAAATGTAATCTCTTATATGCTCACAAAGTGTAATGGTTTATATTCAGTAATGGTGTGGTGGTATTATTCAGTCACTATGTGGGGGTGATATGTAGCGGTATTATTCAGTCACTATGTGGTGGTGGTGTTGTGGTATTATTCAGTCACTAAGTGGTGGTGGTGTTGTGGTATTATTCAGTCACTTTGTGGTGGTGATACGTGGGGGTATTATTCAGTCACTATGTGGTGGCGATATGTGGTCGTGGTGTTGTGGTCTTAATCAGTCAACTGTCTGCTAAGCACCTGTGTACACTGCTATCTACCATAATATGGTCACTGTATAGTGGAAATATGGCAGAGGGATGGGCTAAGTGGCCGTCACATCCCTCGTATTAATTGTTTTGCGGCCCCGCGGCCCGATGTCACCTCCTTGCTTCGTGTCGGCAGTGGCAGCACTTTGCAGTAACTAAGGTATTTTTCGGTCTCAGTTTCGGCACTCGGTCTCAAAAAGGTTCGCCATCACTGACATAGAATCATCATTGGGAGATGAGTATAGAGAGAAGTTGAGACAGTCTTCATTGTACACACACAGCCTTCATAGGCAGTTCGTTTCACTTTTGTTTTCCACAGCTCAGAGGGAAGTAAGCACAGAGTGCAGGCAGCCAATCACAGCACAGGGGGTGTTTCCCATCCAGGGGGTGTGTCAAAACAGGCTGCATGATATATCAGTTAGCCAATCACAGACAAGGAGGGGGTGTCCCGTCCAGCTGCTGCAGAAATGGCTATAGATGCACAGATTAGCTCAGATCTACTATACTAAGTGACTCAGGTAAAGAAAACAAATTGCAAAAGTGCTTATTTTTTACTGTCCCCATCATTTGAGATATGATCTTTGTAGCGAGAAAACCTCTTTAACAGCTCAGTTCCTGGAGCAGACTATACGTGCTGGGAAGCAGAGGAAACATCCGATCCCCGACACTTAACCCTTTGATTGCCGTGGTCCGTGACAGCAGCATAATCAAAGTGCATTCCCCAGCTCCATCAGGTGATCGGGACCATGGTGACCCAATGCAGCCTGGAGAATATCTTTACAGTCAATCCTGGGGACCTAGAGTAGCCCCAGAACTGTCTGTATAGTGAACCTACATTCAGGGCACACTTGCTATGTGGGACAAGCTACCTGGTTACATGGGGGCAAGCTACCTGGCTAAACGGGGGCAAGCTACATGGGGGCAAGCTACCTGGCTACATGGGGCAAGCTACCTGGCTACATGTGGGTAAACTACCTGGGTAAATGGGGGCAAGCTATCTGGCTACAAGCTACATGTGGGCAAACTACCTGGCTAAATGGGGGCAAGCTACATGGGGGCAAGCTACCTGGCTACATGGGGGCAAGTTACCTGAGGGCAAGCTACCTGGCTACATAGGGGCAAGCTACCTGGCGACCAGCTACCTGGCTACCTGGGGGAAAGCTACCTGGCGGCAAGTTAACTGGCTATATATGGGTAAGCTACCTACCTGGTGGTAGCTACCTAGCTACCTGGGGGAAAGTTACCTGGCTATCTATGGGCAAGCTACTTGGGGGAAGCTACCTAGCTACCTGGGGGCAAGCTACCTGGCTATCTATGGACAAGTACCTGGGTATCATGGACAAGCTACCGGCTATCTTTCGCAAGCACCCCAGCTACCGGGGGGAAATGCCTGCTACCCGGGGAAAAAAATCGGCGATACCCTTTTGAGCTAACGAGTAAATTGATGGTGAGCTTTTTGAGAGAACTAGCTCCCTTCTTTAGACAGGAATACAAGAAAATTTAAAAATTTACAGGCTTTTTTATACAACAAACATGGACCTTTAAAGGATTTAGAATTTCTAAAAATAACAAAATGCAATATAAGCAAACAAATCATTTACAACAGGTCAAACAAAAACTATCTGGAAACTTGTGAGGGATGCAGGGGGTCATAAATCTGCCCCTCTTATCCACACCATCCGTGTAATTTGTGCCATCACAGTTCACATATAGTTTTTACAAAACTACAGGATTTTTAACCCCTTTTTGCAGATCCTGAAAATTTTTTCTTAAGTTTTAAAATTTCCCCTTCCTTTTCTCCCTCTGCTCTTAAAGTTTCCCATTAAAACCACAATCTTCAATCTTCAAAACAGTGGCCTTCTGGGAAGTGTTGTGCCCCTGGAAGATCATTTTTACTGTTATTAATAGTGAAAACTGGTGAGTTCATGCGTGGCTGAGTCTTTGCCCCGTTTTCCCCCCCC
>JAODAL010080575.1:0-12196 GCA_025379985.1 Phyllomedusa bahiana | reverse complement strand
TGGTTTAGAGGCTGGGAGGTGCAGCTGTTGTCTCAATGAGTGCTTGGCTGACAATTATTGAATGTTTTTGGGTATCTTTATTCAAGAATACACTAAGTCTTGACACATTTTTAAACCTTTCCAGCCAATATTGGTACAGAGACATGGACGAATCATATATCTATAATGTTTACTATCTCAGAGGTAAATACTGGACCATTTTTTTTATAAATCGAAATCAAATATTTATTTACTCAATTTACCACAAAATTACTAATTTTTAAAGACAACCTTTTTGTTTACTTCAAGATTAATGATAATGGAGAGGTAACATGATCGTGTTGTGTTTTCATTATTATATGAAGGGAAATGAAGAAAAAAGTCATAATTCTAGAAATATAGAATTGAAATAATATAGAGTGAGTTGTCATCACCAAGTAAAAAAACTGGCAACCCTTCAAGAGCAACTACACACATTTGCATTATGTTTATATGATATTATTTAGCTTAAAAAAGGCTGAACATTAACTTATAACTTAGAACTTTGGGCCACATGTATGAAAACTATTTAGGTCTAAAACTCACTTTTTTGCCCACAGTAACCAATGGGCAACAAAGTGAATTTTAGACCTAAACAGTTTTCATACATGTGGCCCAGGGAATAGATCAGGAACAATATTAGCCAACAGAGTCAAAACAACATCGAAATGGTTTATACTGTATATTACTCATGAAAGAAAGAGTAAATGTTTTTTTTTTTATCAGATATTGTTAATTGTTTTTGTGCTACATTGCTTGGCTTTGTATAATCTGAAAGACAATCACTCTGTTGTTCTTCATCAGAAGACTTTAAATTTGTAGAAAGCATGAATCTGTCTATCAATGGTTTGCCATCCTGATGCCTTCTTTTTTTCGATACAGCTTTCTTAAAGTGGTTGTCTCAATACATTGAATCAACTTGCCTCAGTCGTGTTTTCTTGGTTTCATTTTGAATACAGGCATGTGTTTACTGGCTTCCACTAGGCTGCAGTAGAAGCCAGGTCTGTAGCTATAGCAACCAGTGCTGGCAGCCTATCAGGATAGATCAAACAGGTCTGTAGCTATAGCGACCTGAGGAGCTGATGCAGCCCATACAATAGGGAATATCTCAGAATATGTAGGATACCGTTAATGGACATATATTGCAAAGTGACTTGTTTTTGAAAGGTCTTTAACATAAAAAGCAATCCTTGTAGTGAGACAACCCCTTTAATGCATTTGATAAACAAAAATATGTAGTACCTATTTATCAATACACCGCAGTTTGGAAGTCCTATGCAGGTGTCCTCCTGCTTAGCATTCAGCATTCAAAAGTATTAGGGCCGCACACATAATCCTTTACTTTGCAATTGGATTTATTTTACCATAAAAATTAGGCATATATTTCACATGAAACCATGTACATTTCTCCTTTAAAGATAGAAATATATAACTTTCAGCGGTGTTACAAGATATGCAGTCTTCCTCCGGGAGTCCTAGGACTTACATTCCAGGGCCTTCAGCCTATATCTGCTGTTTACAATGCCTTAATGGTTACATACAAAGTAGTGACAATGTACTTATCTTCTGCTGCATAGTTACTGCTCCTGGATGCTTTCCAATCTCAGGCAGAACTAACTCGTCCTCTCAGCACAGTGTGGAGATACTGCGCCTGCGCGACGTTTCGGGGTCAACCCCCTTTGTCAAGCTCCAGGAGGGCATCCCCATTGGACTTAGAAAGCAATGCCTGATACACCATGGATATCACTCCTTTGGTAGTGGGACAGGTACATTCCAAATCCACCAAAGTACCTTTATGAACAGATAGATTCAATTATTTTTCCTGAGCTATATATGCATGTCTAAATTGCAGGTATTGATAAATGGATCTGTGAGGCAGCTTAAATTCTTCCTGTAGCTGTGCAAAACATTTAATCTCCCTATCTTTCTGCCCTTGGTGAACATTAGTTATTCCACTAGAGATCCAATTATCAAATCATCGGAGTTTTAAAAATTCTGGTAACTTAGGGTTTAACCATAAAGTTGTGAAATTAGTACATCCGACTATATCCATTATTCCCTTCCCTCTATCTCATACCTTGTACATCAAGGCAAGGGTAGGATGATTGTGTGTATTAGTAACATTACTCCCTACCTCCTGGAAACTGCACAAATGTAGCCGCTTATACCGCTAAGCCAGTAATCTCCCAGTTCCCCACCTACCTTCTGGATGTCCGCAACCGGTAAAATGCTGCCACTGGGAGGCCAAAAAATAAAGCCATGCGTAAGGAATAGACAAACCATCCGAGAGCTTGTCCCTTTTGGAGTGTGCCTAGCTTGATTCTGGCAAATTGCAATTTTCACAACGTGGTACGAAACAATTGGTGTAACTTAAGAAAAGTAGTCAGGAGAATCCAGACTGGAGCCTAATGAAGAATATACAATAATTTAAGCATTATCTTCATCTTAATGAGATTTCACCTCCCGAAAGTGGTAGCTTACACCAGCTACTGATTTTATTGCTTAGTTTAGATAACAGTGGAGTCACATTTAGACGAATGTAGTCACTCAAATGAGGACTAATAACTATCACCAGGTACTTGAACCCGCTTACCACCTGGATCAGTTCAAAATTTTGGGAAAAGTCAGAGGACATTGGATTAAATTAAAAAGGAGGCCTGACCAGTCCCCATATTCTTGAATATATGACATAATAGGACGCATTGACATCTCAACACCCCCCACATACAGCAGCATGTCATCAGCAAAAAGTAAGACACGCTCCTCTTTGTCCCCACATCGAAACCCAGTAAAGTATGTGGTTCTGCTAGGGGCTCAATCGCCAGTGCGAAGAGCAATTGGAACAGAGGGAAACCCTGTCTTGTACTTCTTTACAACTCAAAAGAGTCCGATTATAAATTCCCTGCTCGAACTCTTGCCATTGGTTTAGCATACATTAGTCGGACAGCTGAAATAAATTTAGGGCCAAAACTCATCTTTTCCATAACCGCCCAAAGGAAGTCCCATTCGACACTGTCAAAAGCCTTGACTGCATCAAGTGAGAATATTGCCCTCCTCCTAGTGTCAGAGGAGCTTAACTGCATGTTCAAGAACAACCGTTGTAAATTAGTGGCTGTGGACTTATTAGGCATGAAACCTGACTGGTCATCATGAATTACCTCAGAGATTATTTTGCTCAATCTTTTAGCTAATACCTTAGCTATTAATTTAACTCCTTAACGACCGCCCACCGTCTTTTGATGGCGGGCATTTCAGGTCGTTCGTCTACAGCGACGTCTTTTGACATCGCTGCAGACATCGGAGTTTGCGGTGCCCGATGACGCAACAATGCTGAGATCGGGGCTGTACTACACAGCCCTGATCCCAGTGCAGCTCCTGCGAGCACCGGGGAGTGGAGGAAACCTCCGCTCCCCGGTGCTTTAACCCGTTGATTGCCGTGGATCATCACTGCAGCGCAATCAAAGGGTTTCCCTGCTCTGTCGGATGATCGGAATGCCCGGTGACCCGACAGAGCCCAGGCAACGGCTGCACAGTCAGCCCTGGGGACCTAGAGTAGCCCCAGGGCTTTATGTGTAACAAGCCAGTGATCAGGCCAGACTGTGTGCTGTCATGATCACTGCCTGTGTCAGACAGACACAGATTACAATGTATTAGCATATATGAATATCCTTATACATAACTAAGTGTAAAAAAAAAAAGTAACACAGTTCTCCCTTCATGGGATTTAAAAAAAAGTAAAAAACATAAAAAGTGTAAAAATAAATAAATAAATAAATAATAAAATAAAAATAAATATTTAATAAAAAATAATTGTGCATACATTACACATACAAAAAACCTACACATATTAGGTATTCACATGACCGTAGTAATCTGTAGAATTGATCTAACAAGTAGTGTTGAGCGATTTTTATCGACAAAGTTGAAATCGGCAAGGTTTTTATGGTGATCGAAATTTCCAGATCATGCGATAAAAAAGGTTAAAATCTGAGCATCATCTATTAAGACCCGGGCCTTTTTGGGGGTTTTTGTTTTTTGGCGGCCAGCAAAATAGTTTACAAAATAGGCGGGTAGATGTGTGTGCGACGTCATGACTGGGGGGGTTTATGGTTCGATTGGGGGAAAAATCAATGCCCGTTTTACATAAAAACACTTTTCCTGTTTTTCACCCTCAGTGTCTCCAGCGTTCAAAAGGGATAGGACCTCCCCTTCTCCTGTGGCCAAAGCTCACAAAATTAGTCTTTTTTCCTGCACAGAAAACCCTACTATTATGTGATCCTTCCTTTTTATTTAGTTTAGAGATTTTGAAGATTTTATTATTAGTAAGTTTTTTTTAAACAGCACTACCCTTAAATTCCGGCGGGGGACGGGGGGGGGGGGGGGAACACAAAAAACTCTATCTATAAAGAACAGGGATAAAGTTTCCCCCAAAGCTTAGTGTAAATTGTAGTGGAATTTTTTTATTTTTAACAGTTTGTATTGAAATTTTTCCCCTGGATATTGGGCAGCCGAACTTTTTTTTTGATAACATCTTTTTCAAATAACGCAGGTCTCTTTGTTGGGTGCAAAACCCACTTTTATTATCAATTTTTTTCAGATATGTTTCATTTTAAATTTTAAAACCCTTTACACCTGTGAGTTGATATATCCACCTTGCATTTAAAATTACAATCCAGAATCTTGTAGTCAGCACAGTTGTTTGTTGCCAAAAATACCGGTATCATACAAAACTAACAGTTACGTGTTTTTTATTTTTGGCCCCCCCAAACATTTTCTTACGCACTCCAGAAATTTTAAAAACAGAAATTCTATATTCACCACAGGTAATTAAAAAGGTGCGAAAAATACCTTTTATTATACCAAAACAAAACATATACGTT
Organism: Phyllomedusa bahiana; assembly: GCA_025379985.1. NCBI lineage: Eukaryota > Metazoa > Chordata > Amphibia > Anura > Hylidae > Phyllomedusa > Phyllomedusa bahiana. The sequence continues at coordinate 7,298 of JAODAL010080575.1, read as the reverse complement.
TTTTTTTGATTTTTGCCACCCGGTTTTTCTTTGACGAGCTTCCCCCACAAATCTTAAAAACAATTCTTATCACCACAGGGAATTTGAAAGGTGCAAAAAACCGTGTATTATACGAAAACTAAAAAAAGGTTTTTTTGACTTTTGCGCCCCCCAGCTTGTTCTTGACGCACTTCCACGTAAATCTTAAAAACAATTTTTTAGTCACCACAGTGAATTGAAAGGTGCAAAAAATCCCGGTATTTAGGGGAAAAAAAAAGTAAGGGTTTTTTTGATTTTTGCGCCCCACTTTGTTCTTGGGCAGCACCACGTAAATCTTAAAACAGCAGTGACCGGGAGGCCCCTGGGCCCAAATCCCCAAAGTTTTCACTATGAACTAAGGAAAGAAATTTTCGGGGCCTACCCAAAACAAAGGTCTCTGGGGGTGCGCGCCCCAAAAAATTGATCCCCCAGATTCTCCATTTCTGTGGCCGGCCAGCCCTTAAGCTCTTCACTCCTGTCGTAGGAGTCGGGGGAGAAAAAATTAAGTTCCAGCTATTATACCCGTAAATAAAAGTCACGATAAAGGGACACACTAATTCTAAAAAATCCAGGGGGGCCCCGGGAATGCTCTTCTGCGGGGTATCTGTACAGAGGGGATGAACAACGCTTTAAAGGGAGAACCCTCTGATCCCCTTTCTTTTGATTTACTTTTTTAAAATGTTTTTTTTTTCCCTGTTTTCTTGTTTTCCTTTTTTTGTTTTTAAGTTTTTTCCCAATTTCCTTTTTTTCATTTCGGGCCTTTAATTCTTTCCCCAGGGGGTGCCGGTCTCCTCCGTTTACTATAGTCCGGCCCCCTGCTCCTGGCGGGTCGACGGGGCTCACACACTATCATTCTATCTAAATTCTCCACGAGCGGGGATGGATGAGTACTAACCCTTCCTATTTGACCCCACGCGCACCCAAACTGATACATCAAAATTTATTTTTTGGAACGAAACGGGCCCTAAATTTCCCAAATTAGCGAAAGCGATGATGACGCACATTAAACACTCACCCCGACATAGCGTTCCTTCAGAAAACCCATTGGCGGGGGGGGAGGGGTGTGATTTTGGGGCTCCATGGATTGGTCCTGTTTCCCCGGGAAATTTTCTAGAAACCCCTAGGGCGTTGCGATTTTTTTAAGCAACTCCCTTACTATCAAATTTTTGGGAGAGTATAGGACCCGGGGGGGCCCCGCTATCTTATTTAGACTACAGGTTGGGGACACAGCATACACTTTGAATGTTTAGCTCCTAACCCCTCTACTCCAATTTTTCTCGAAACTTTGGATTTCCTACTTTCCAACCCACGATAATCTTAAATCCCTGGGGACTTCAACGCGGGCTCTCCCCCCCTCTGGAAAGGCCCACTTCCACCCCGAAATTCCCCCCCGGGCCATGCAAAGTTTAAAAGCAATGATAGCAACTCCTTTTATGTGCCCCCTGGAGGATACAACTAAGATGAGCATGAATAAACCTTCTTCTCGGGCAGTTCATAATACTTTTCCCACGAATTTTTTCTTCTTAATCTCTGATTCACTTTTCCCAAACAAGTTAGATCAACCCACACATCCAAAAAACAACTTTCAATCATGCCCCTATCCAATGTGCGAATTTGGCGTTCCAGGGACAAGAGACAGGAACGGCGATTTCCATCATTTTGGGAAACTCCACAGATTTCCCATTCAATTTGGATGTAAAATTGGGAAATAATTTCGTCGATGATCATTCCATTCCCGGGTTTCTCTCTCTCTTCTCTGGCAACGCCAAGGCGGTTATCGGGTCATGTTATGGCATTTTTCTCGATGCGAAAGGTAGCACAAGGTTTTATACTACTTTTAAATATGGCCTCTGGAGGCCCATAGGGACTATTTAGCGCACCCCCCATGATTCCACAAGAGGCGAAATTTGGAACCCAAACCCCCTTCTATGCCCATACCTTTTAGCAGGCAAAATGGCAATTAGAACTACAAAAAAACACTTTTTCCGGTTGGGGAGGAGGTGGGTGGTTTTTGGGGCACACTTACTAAACCCCACTCTTCGAAAAAAATTCATTTTTTAGAAATACGTCACCCCCACACGGGCCGGGTTGTAACGAATCTAACCCTAATAGAAGTTTTTTCGTGCATTCTATACTGATTTTTTCCAAACCCCATATCAGTCCCTCCCCACGTGGGATTTAATTAATTTTACTCACCCCCCAAATTAAAAAAGGATAAAGGGGGAAACATTTTTCCCCCCCTATTTCGCAGCAAGATTAGAAACTATTAAAAAAATTGAAAACAAAATCGCCGGGGCCAACGGTTTTTCCCGGGGGAAAAATTAAAAGACTTACGGGAGTCTCTGGGCCCCAAACCTGACAACTCTATAATGACTATATTTCAAAAACACTCCGTGGAAGCTTTCAGGAAGCCCGAACAGTGCTTATTTCCCAAGCCCGGGGGGATAGAGGATGTGGGTTTTTTACCGCCCAATATCCCCCTCAATACTGCATAAAATATAGCCCCATTTTACTAATTTGAATGCAGGACTTTCCCCCCCAGCCTTACCCCCAAAGAACTGGGGTTTGTGAGGGGCGACACTCTAATTCGGGTATCCTTTAAAAGCAATTGCGGCGACAAACCTGTTCCCAACCCCAGCCTTCCCACTACTATGCTTTTCGGCTTAGCCCGAGAAGGCGTTTGACTCCATATCTTGGGGAAACTTAAACCCTCTTTGGGTACAGGGTTCGGGAACACCTTTCTTGACTATCTTGTTTGGTTTGCAAACTGAGCCCCCCAATCCTTTCAAATTTAAAATTTTAAAATCACCGCCTTTTCTCTATTCCGTGGAGCAAAGGGTTGCCACTTTCCCCCCTTCTTTTGACCTCGCGCTTGACCCTTTCCTACCTATTTTTAAACGGGGGGGATTTCAGGGATTCTGTTGGGGGTACAGAAATTTTGTTTTATCACATTTTCGGGTTCGCTGCTCTTTGTCTCACAACCCCGAGACACTCTCGCCCACTACTGGCGGAGTGGAAAAGAAGGGGGACTTTTGGGGTTTAGGGCAACCTCACAAACTGAGGCTTTATTTTAATGGCCCCTTCACTCCCGTTATGGACCCGAACTTTTTCATTAAAGTGGGAGAAATCTTCCATAACCTATCTTGGGGTTCAATTCAGCACCCCCGAAAACTAAATTTAACGAATCTGGACCTATTTTTTGAAATTCCCAATAGAAATGGCTGTTGGTCGGGCCTTTACGTTCCTTTTTCGGGGAAGCAAATCTTTTTAAAATTGGTGGCTTCCCGAGGGTCCTGTAAAATTTTTTGAAACCTTCCCTTGTACTGCGTCCTCGAGATGAAAAATTGATTAATAGGTTGTTTGCCCCCCTTTATCTGGTTGGGGAAACGCCCCCTGTTCCTTTTATTGTATTGCGCCAGCCCAGGTCCCCCTGGTGGACTCAATTTTCCCAACCTAAACTTTACAACCTTGCTGCCAACATGTGATTTCAGGGTTGGAGACGGGGGTCAAATAATTCACACCCGGGGAAATTGGAGCACAAACGTACCCCCCTACCTCACTGATAAATCTTTTACTCTTTCCATGGTCCTACCCCCGGAGTTAGAGAAAACCCTTTTCATGGTTCTTTGGGAAAAGTGGCGTGCCATTCGTAGACAAAAGGTTTATCAGCGAAAAATTTTTTTGGGCCTCAGATTTTATAAAACCCCCCCCCTTTCCCGAATGGTAAAGTCCATCCACTTTTTTAACCTGGTCTAAAAGGGGCCCTTTGTAAGGTAGGAATCTGGTAGAATTCAGGAAAGGAAGGTGTGTCCTTTAATCCTTTGCACTAAATTTTTATTTCATACGCTCAATCCTTTCCCCTTTTTTGCAGTTACAGAGCTATGCCTGGTGTACTAGGGCTTTTGGGGCAACTGACTTGGGAAAACAACGGTCCTTGTTTTTCTCTCCAGGGGCCCCCCCTTTTAGAGGACAGGCTCAGGGGTTTCCCTTACACCTCAAACATTCTTAGACTATGGTCTAGACCCCCAGGCCTAACAGATGGACCGCAGATATCCCTAATTAAAGAAAGATTTTTTTAGTGGGGACACCCCGACTAACTAAACTATCCCCAGCATTTCCCATTGGAGATTCCTTAAAAATTTTACCCGCGGTTATAAAACACCGCACCGTATTTTTTTTATGGGGGGTACCCCTTCACCCGCCTTGCTAGGCGGGGAAAACATCGCGATCATTTCATTTTTTTCTGGAAAATTTTCCAGTTATTAAATCCTTTTGGGGGGAGAAATATCCGCTTGTCTGGGCTCACACTTGTTTTTACGTTTTCCCCTTTTCGCCAATGTGGGCTCTTTTTGAAACCCCAGACCCCCAAAATTTTCAAGTCCACCCCCCCCCCAAAAAAAATTATTATAGCATCTCAGCACTGCATGCAAGAATACTTCAAACGTGGATAGTCCCACCACCCCTCATTACGGCTCTTTTTAGAAAAATTATCCTTTTTGTTGCGTATGGATGGTGGATGCTTCTTTGCAAAAGAATTTCCCGAGTCGAAGGATTTTTTCCTAACCCCGGGAGCCCCCAATTTTAAAATTCTTTTCCCCAAAAAAAAGCCCGCATACGCCTTGTTTTCAATACACCACTTTGGGTTTTGGAGTTGTGCTCGGAGGGCAACCCCCCCGATTTTAGATAATCCCCCCCCCTGCTGAATGGGACTGCAATCACTTGGTCACATTCCCTTTTCGCCTCTTCGTGGGCGGACCCCTCCCCCGGAAATTCCCTTCCCTTTTTCCCCCTCTTTTTCCTTTTTTTTTTTTTTTTTTTTTCCTTTTCCCCTTCCCCGGGGGGGTTTAAACAAACTATCGAGTATATTAGATTTCACAAAAAGGAACTGCCTTATTTCCCAACATTTACTTTCTTGATGTCTGCTCTTTTGCAATGTCTTTAGGTTCTGAAAAAGTTCGAACCTGCTCTTTTTTTCTATAATTTTGTTTCCCGGATTGGGTTCTATTTTTTTGCAGATTACATATTTACAGCTGAAAGTGTATTTCTATTCCCCTATTTCCACCCTTTTCCCCCCTATCCCCCTTCCCCCCTCCCCCCTGATCTCCCCCTTTTTTGCTCCCCCCTTTGGGGGTATGTTTGTTGTACCTATTTAAACTGAAAACACTAAAAAAATAAAATTAAAAAAAAAAAAAAAAAAATCTTTAAAACACAATTCTAAGTCACCACAGGTGAATTGAAAGGGGAAAAAATACCGTGTATTAAACGAAAACAAAAGATACGTTTTTTTGACTTTTTTCGCACCCACTTTGTTTTATTGACGAGCTTCCACAAATCTTAAAAACACAATTTTTATAGTCCCACAGGAATTAAAAGGTGCAAAAAATAGGGGTTATACGAGAAAACATAACAGATACGTTTTTTTTTGACTTTTTCCCCCAGCTTTTTTCATTGCGCGATCCACTAAAAACTTTAAAACAGAATTCATATTCACCACGGTTTAATTGAAAAGGTTCTGGATTTTATAACCTAAGGGTGTTGCCTAAGAGTAGCAGTATCCATTTGACTGTTTTGGGTGTTAATTTCAGCTCTCCCGCCCTTTTTTTGGGGGGTTTAAAAATAAATGTTTTGCTCTCCAAAAAACTTTTAAAGTAACGCTCATAATCGATGCCACAACGAAAAACCTTTTGTAGCGGCCGACTATCGACTATCGCTCGATCTCGTTAGCCAACGCAATCGCTCAACACTACTAACAAGTTATTAAGTGTGAAATGTGAATGGTGTAAAAAAATGTAAAAAAAACAAAAAAAAACAAAAAAAATTCTGCAATTATTTATAAGGAAACTTAAATTATTCCCCCATAAAGTGCAACTCATCTCGAATAAAACGAGGCCTCATACAACTGCGTCATTGAAAAAATAAAAAAGTTACAACTGTTGAAACGCGAGGAGGCAAAAACTAAAAAAATATTCTGGTCATTAACTACTTTTCAGGCGTTCGGCTTAAGGAGTTAACATCAACTAGTAAAAGTGAGATGGGTCTATAGGAATCAGGCAGTAAATGGTCTTTGCCGGGTTTTAAAATAAGAATAATAATAATCACCTCTCGCATAGAGCCAGGCAAGTATCCCTCTTCCAATGTTTTCTGGAGTATTTGCTATCTCCCGGTGCCTTTTCGTTAAGATCCGAAGAAAGAGTCTCCTCTAGTTCCTTCAGAGTTATAGGCTGCTCCATTGCCTAGAATCACTTGAGACTTTTGGAATAGATATATGGGCAAGATATTATTTAATTCTATCGGTTGGCCTTTACTTTTAGACGAGTAAGTCTGCTTGAAGTATGAAACCAATACTGAAACATCTGTCCTCTCACTCATCACCACACCATTTTCTAATTGCAACTTTTCAATAAGCATTGCTGACTGTTGTGAGCAAATTACATTGGCTAGCAACCTAATAATAATAATAATCTCTATTTATATAGCGGCAACATATTCCGCAGCACTTTACAAATTCGAGGGTAAACGTACAGACATTACACATTAAAAGCACTTACAGATAAGACACAAGGTGTGAGGGCCCTGCTCGCGAGAGCTTACAATCTATTAGGGTGCATGGGGGAGACAAATGGTGAGAAGTGCTAAGTTTACAATGGTCCAGTCATGTTTCATAAATAGGGTGTGGTTTACATGAAAAATGGATGAGCCTGCCACCCTGACAGTACATCTATATACAGATAAGTGCCTGTGAGTGCCCTAGTGTAGGGAGTGACAAAGTGTCTGATAGCAGTAAGGAATCTTGATATGCCAGACTGAGAAGATGTATTTTCAGGGCCCTCTTAAAACTGTGAGGGTTGTGAGTGTGCCTGATCGCCAGCGGTAGCATATTCCAGAGAACTGGTGCCGCACGTGTGAAATCTTGGAGACGGGCATGGGAGGTTCGGATGATTGATGAGTGTAACCTGATATCATCAGCAGAGCAGAGAGAGCGGGTCGGGTGGTAGACAGAGACGAGGGAGGAGATGTAGGGGGGTGCAGCGTTGTGGAGAGTTTTATAGGTGAGAGTGATGAGTTTATACTGTATCTTGTATTGAATGGGCAACCAGTGCAGTGACTGACACAGGGTAGAGGCATCAGTATAGCGGCTGGAGAGAAAGATGAGCCCGCCTGCTGCACTCAGGACAGATTGGAGATGGGAGAGTTTACAGAGAGGGAGACCGATAAGCAAGGAGTTACAGTAGTCAAGACGAGAAAGAATAAGGGCCCCAATGAGAGTTTTGGTTGTTTCC
>JAODAL010080574.1:0-12197 GCA_025379985.1 Phyllomedusa bahiana | reverse complement strand
GATGTTTTAGAGCTTTTACCCTCAAATCGTATTCATAGCTCCCCCACTAAAGGTTCCCCCGCCCACTGAGTTTTCACATTTCTGCCTATTCAAAGTAATGGGGTTTCCCAGTTGGTGGGCGGAGCTAGCCTCAGGTGGGCGGGTTTAAAAAAAAAACTGACACTAAATGATTTTCGAATGACTCTTTGGCTGAAAACTGCAGTTTGAGCATTAAATACACAAACTACAATCTCCAGAAAAAGGGGGAACACAGGGGGGAAAAGCAGGCCCGACACTCGTTTTTTTCCTGTCCTCAACCGGGGTGAAAAAACTATGTGACGGGTTTCTTTAAAGGAATCTGTCAAGTTTTTTTGTGCCCAAAGGGAAAGGTGTGATAGAGGGAAACCATGCTATGTAATTGTGGATTATGGTATGCCTGTAAGGAAGGGGAAGCCCTGATCCCTCACCAAATGCAGTATTAAGCTCTCCCTGTATCAGTGTTTGTGCAGAGCAAACTGTCATTCACTGTATGTGGTTTGGATCAGTAGTACTTTCACTTATTTTTACTTAGAAATTCAGCATCAACTCATATAAACCTATATTCTACAGAGATCAGTTTCTCTCCCTCAATCACATCCTGCCCTAATAGTGTAGCATAAACTACCTGAAAGGTTCCCTATTTAAGGGTATACAACAGACCTGCACAACATTACAGGACAAGGGGGGAAATAACTGTCCCTAAAACAGGAGAGGACACCCATTGTGGGTGTGGTGCTTACATAGTTCATGCCCCTTCATGGGCCATTGCAGGCCATCAGAAAAGATTTGGCGGCCTCATGTTGTGCACGACTGGGATACAAGAACGTTAGAGGGAATGCAGCTCAGTTAAAGGGGCATAAGCGCCCATGTTCCCCAATCCAGTTCACGCCCCCTAACAGGTATGTATTCGGGTATCCCACAGAATGCACTGACAAATTTAAATACCCGTGCAGCTAATTAATCACATGTGCATTTTAAGGAAAACTGACTATTTTGTGGGCCTTGAGGGCGGCGTTTGGGGGGAAATGATGTAGAATACCTAAAGGGCTGTAAAAGCATTTATGCTGGATCCAAGTTTAGGATTTTAAGCTCTTGTGAGGAAGCCTCTCTGACCTCAGGCAATATGTATGAAAACGGTCTAAAATTCACTTTGTTGCCATAGGAACCAAGTTCCCTTTCAATTCTTTGGTTCTGGAAAATGAGGGGATGCTCTGATTGGTTTCATGGGGAACAAGAAAGTCTTCGCCTAGACGTTTTTTCATGTGCCCCCCTTTGTTTGTCTGCACTATACCCTTAAAAATTTTTAAAAGGGTTTTCTCATTCGAAAATTTTATAGGATGCATGAATGAAATAATGCTGCTTTGCTCTGTCACTTCCTGGTCAAGCTGTCTGTAATTAGCATATGAGCTCCATGTATTCAGACTTCTGTTTATTAGTCCAGATTAAATAAATTACCTTCTCTGAGGGCCAGAGAAGCTTCTGAACTAATGTAAACATTAATTACTGTCTTGTCTGAAAGATCAGATAACACACAAGCTCTCACTGCTGGCCATGACCTGTGCGATGACGTCACTTCCGGCTAACAGATATAACAAACAGCAGGGGAGAAGGAGTAGACAGGTCGGTCACTTGGGAAACCTGAGAGCGCTCAGAAGGTGATAAAATCATTTGTAGCTCCTTAACAAAAAAAGATGAACAAAGCAATATATTTGGAAAACGTCTTCATTTAGTGTTCCCTACATTTTGAAAGCTATTCTTTGTAAATGCTGAGAAATATGTTGGCACTATATAAAAGATTACCATTATTAGGAGTATGTAATAGAAGTGTCTTTGAAGTGGAGAAAGTAAGGCAAGGACTTGGATGTGTAATTTGAAAGACAAAACCTAAGGCTCACAGTCCACTTATGAGACTAGGGAAAGTGTGGGATTAGGTTTCAGGGGTTTTAAGTAGTAGAACAACATGGTTACTCTCTTCCAAAACAGAGACACCTGTCCATGTGTTTGTACTTCTGGTACTGATGCTCAGCTCAAAATAATTGAGGCTGAAATGAACTCATGCATAAACTTTGAAAAACAGCAGTCCTGTTTAATTGAATCCTGAACAGCCCTTTCAAAATAGGTAAATCTGTCAGCATGATAACCCTTCCCCCAACTACTGTAATGACAGGGTAGGTGAAAAGACATTGAGGAGGAGAATGTAATTTATTTATATTCAAACTCGCCTGCATTGTGACTCTTCTCTGCTCTCGTTATTAAATATTAAAGGTTCTTTCCTATGTGCCCACACAGCATATGTCTGGGATTTGCAATAGATTGGTAATGTCTGTAGCCAAATCTACAACCAAAGTTTAATTCGGATCTGAACATGACTGCAAGATAATTTGATATTACAGCATTCAATATATAACACCTATGTCATATATTGACTAACTTGCAAATACCTCTTATGATAACATTTTCAAGGGTTGTCAAAAACTGTAACATTGATGGTTTAGCCTTCAGATAGGCCATTAATATCCGAATGTGGGAATCTAGCGCCACCACCAGTCAAATGTAAGAGCAGACAAAAAAAAAAAAAGTGTCTTTTCTCAAACAACTGTGGAGGACTATAAATTGGAAACAAAGACCTTGATCATCAAAACGCATACCTGTACGTGCATGAGGCTGTATTTGAACATACTGATGAGTTAGTAGCTCTGGGATTGATATCCGTTCCTTAGGATTTCTCACTAAACATCTCTTTTGAAAGAAGAAGAAAAACAGTCAGGAGTCAAAAATAGTGAATATGACAATATAAGTCATCATTGTGTGTGTTGCATTAAATCCAGCTGGATAATTTTGTAGTTTTGGATAAGGCGAGTCTAAGTGCTATATTATAGTTATATATCTATATAAAGTATATATGTGTACACACACTTCATTGTAAACCATGCTCTGTGGAACCGGATGATGAATGTCGTACAACTCCAGGCACGTTTAAGGGAGGTGAGAGGTACCCAGGTGTCACGTCTGACCATTCATAACCATTTATATATGACTTTTATATTTATATAGGTGTGAAACTGTTTTCTCCCCAGCCTCAGAACAACGCAAACTAAAAATATAGCACTAGATAAGATAGTTTGTGTAATATAGCATCTACTATATGCATGCTAAGCAGAGAATATTTAAAATGCGACTCTACGATGCTGCAGCCATTGAAGTGTTCTCATACGTCTAACACAAGTTTGTGAGCTTGTCGTCTTGGGATAAATAGCGCGACATAACTGAATTCTTACTCTGAGCACGTCCTGAAGATCTTTCTCCGGTATATCTGGTATCTCAATGACATAACTGGGATCCAAGATGGCATGTAGCTTTGTAATTTGATTAGTTATATGTTGGAATGGAGTCTTCCCATACGTCATGCAATAGAGAATACATCCCAGAGACCACACATCACCTTTTGGACTAATCTAAAGAACAAGCATTTAGTCACTACATGGGGAAAATTCTGAAATTGTTACAGTAATCAAGCACCAAGGTAAAAACATTAAAAAAAAACAAAAAAACATACCACATGTCAAGGAACACACTTATTTAAGAATCCATAAGATCTTGTTAAGAACAATTTACTCTAAAGAACCAACTCCAAGTTCCTTTCCCCACCCCTAATCTGTTAGAAATTGCTTTTTAAATACAGTCCTGCCAGTAATTTTGTTTACCTGCAGCTGCATGTAGGATTTGTGACTGCTGCAGCAGTCTCCTGTTGGCTCGCATCACGAGTACTCTGACCTGCTTAAAGACACTGGGGTGGATTTATCAACACTTTAGTGTACACTTAGACAGTCTTAAAACACATCAATTTTATCATTGTATTGATAAATTTGGTGAATGTTTAGACTGTCTAATCTAAGTTTACACCTCCTATGAATTGGCTTTTCTTGTTCATATCATCAGGGGGGGGACAGCACCTTGGGTATAAGCCGTCACCCTATGAGGCTGACACTAGGTGGAAAACAAACGGGTCTGATCCACCCAGATGGACTATATCCCTCCTACTAACACCAGGCTACTCTGTTTCAGCCTAGTGTCCGTAGGGGACAGATGCTGCCTCGCAGGTGTACTGTATTCAATTGTTTGGATGTAGTCAGGGCTGTTCGGATCTACCTTTCGGTCACTAAACCTTTCGGGCGCTCCAATGCCCTTTTTGTCATTCCAGAGTGTCCGCGTAGAGGTTTGGCAGCCTCTAAGGCCGTCATTGTCAGATGGATCCGGTCTGCAATTTCGGAAGCCCACCGGTCTAGGGGTAAACCCCTTTCTTTTCACGTCGCCACTCATTCTACTCTAGCGGTTGGTGTCTTCTGGGCGGTTCAGCATCAAGCTTCAGCTTCCCAGGTCTGCAAAGCTGCTACCTGGGCTTCAGTTCATGCTTTTTACCAAATCCATACTTCGACCTCAGCTAACGCAATGCTCGGCCGAAAGGTACTTCAGGCAGCGGTGTGATAATGGACTTGCACTGCTGTCAAATTTTATTCTTTTTAACTTTTTCTCCACCCTCTGAGACTGCTATTGGACATCCCAAGGTGCTGTGTACCCCAATGATATTGACAAGAAATTGGGATTTTTGTACTTACTGGAAAATCCTTTCCTGGTCCAATTCACTAGGGGACACAGATCCCTCCTTTTCATCCTTGTTGTTTTCCGATTCTCATTTGACATTTTCTCCTTAGAATCAGACAGTGCTTTATCTTCTCTGCTATGGCTTTTGTACCAACTGAGTAGCCTGGTGTCAGTAGGAGGGATATAGTCCATCTGGGCGGAGCAAACAAGTTGGTTTCCACCTAGTGTCGGCCTCCTAGGGAGAGGGCCTATACCCAAGGTGCTGAATTGGAAGAGAAAAGGATTTTACGGCAAATACAAAAATCCCAATATTTTATAGCAGCAAAACGTTGGTGCACAGGGTCGCACACAAAACCATGCCCCTTCTGTGAAGCCACACCCAGTTTGTTGGAAGAGGAGCAGGAGGGTCTATAAATGGTCTAAAACACAATAATCATTACATCTATGCCGGTAATATTGTTGCAAATTGCGGCAGAATTATAGCCCAATTAACGTGCCCCCTTGAGCTTTTATTGCTGGCAGGGTCCCTCTCTATGCATTCCTATGAGACAAACTTGGAGCATCCTCTAGGAATTCAAAGAGATGCTGTGTGTTTCAACACCAACAACAGAAGGCTGCTGCAGCCACCGGAGAACCTACATTCAGCTACTGGTAAGCAAAATTTCTAGCACTACTGTGTACCTCAAAGTGATCCTTTAAAGAGAACCTGCGGCTGTTCATGATATACAAGTTTTAGTAGGTACTTTTATTCCTTGTGAGACAATAATTCTGGAGCATCTGCTCTCAGCATCTGTGCCGTTTCTCTCATTATTTCTAGAACTGTATTACTGCATCAGTCTGATGGGTGCGTAGTCCTTTAATTCTTAAGGTATGTTCACATGGCGTGTTGGATTTGAAAATCGCTTCCAAAAGCACTGCGTCAATCGGATCCAAAGCTCCAATACGCAGGTGCGTGTTTGGCTGCAGCAGACACACACTCTATAGTTTTAAATAGCGCGTCTGCTGCATCTTTCGGATCAAGAATTGACATGTCAATTCTTTGAACGGATCCGAAAGCCAGAAGTAAAACACGCATCAGCGATCACTCGTCTGAACGCCAATGCGCGTTTTACATTGAAAGCAATGTAAAATTACACTGCACAGTATTCGATGTGTGTTTGGGTCCGTTTAGGGTCCGAAACACAGATCCAAACGCATCTAAAAATATATCCAAAATCGGATCCAACATGCCGTGTGAACATACCCTTACAGTCACTCATTTTCCAACCAGCATTGGCAGAGTCAGTGTGTGCAGGAACACACACCTTTGACAACTTGAGTAGTCACACCCATTTGACTGATTTGGTTAAAAAAAATAAAATAAAATTCTAGCAGCAATAACAGAGGAACACCACAGCAGAGTTATAAGAGAAGATGCTCCAAAATTGTTATTTCACACAAGTATTCATTAAAACATTTATGTCAAGAAATGTTGAAGATCCTCTTTAGAAAATGCCCCAGCATATATTTATATTGCTGCAAGTATAGTTATCTGCCATTATGTGGAAAGAGAACTATAAAGCCTTTTATGTAGGAGAAATTGTTACTAGACCTAAACATACAAATAAAGTTTATGACATAAGTGCACTGTTACACCAGTTTGTCTTAATGGAGTTGTGTTACCACAAACCTTGAAAATATATGTATTTGCTTCTATTAGATGTGCTAGTTGAGTGCCATCTATGGGACAGCAACTAGAGGCACAGATCCACAGATGTTAACCAGGTCACATCCAATCATATCCTATAGATGTTTAGGATGTAGAAACTAAGTGCAGGGGTCATAAGAACATTCTTCCATACCAAATTTAAAAATAATTTACAACTGAAATATTGCCTCAAGTGTCATGTGTTGTGGTAAACTATACGCTGACCCAAAGAGTCACACTATACTCCTAAACGCACAACATGAGAAGTATAAGGGCACAGTCAGAATGAAACATTGCCAAGTGCTGATGTACCCCAATGGGCGATTTCTCGTCTAAGCTTGATTAGAAAATAAATTTCATTGCAAAAAAAAAAGTTTAGAAAAGTTAACATTAGTGTATTATTCAGTTTCAATAAAGTATGATTTGTCATTTTATTTTTAAGTGACATAGGCCAGACTACACTGTGTACACCAATAAAACAGAATAGTCAATTACCATAGGTTAAAGATGTAGGTTTGACTCTTGATTTACCCCATCTAGAGTTAGATCATTACGTAATCAACTAGCACCTAGACATGTACAGCACAAATTATGCCCTGTAAGCATAAGGCAATGAAAGTTTACCTTTGATCTGGGTCTTCCATTATCTCCAAAAGATGTGGTATCTTTGATGGCCTCAGGGGGCATATAATTAATCGTGCCCACCTAGATGCAGGGGAAAAAAAATAAAAAAATGTATACATGGAAATTGCACTAGAAAAAAAACAAAAAAAAACTACTATATAGTAACTTTATGTACATTTTTGAAAAGTAAAATTAGTTAAAATGATTTATTTAAAGGTCGATCATGTCAGGTTTGCATTAATTGGAAAAACATTATTTCATTTACTGTAAAATTACACATACTGTACACGGGGATCAGTACTTATCTATTCAATAACAGGGTGTCACCATTTCTGAAAAGCTATTTTACCATTGTTAACCAATTATATTTATGGCATGCATGTATATTTATAAAGTGCAACTGCTGACACCGTGATTACTGAAACAGGGCTGCTCCTTCAGCTGTTGTTGACTATACTCTACTTCTCGAGAATATAAAAGGTTAGCCTATTGACTATTAGGGTATGTTCACACAGCATAATTGCGGCACACATTTTGCTGCGTTTTTGCACTTTAATACAGGCAAAATGCGTGCTGCAATTATGGTAATTCATAGCTCTCAGAGAACTATGAATTACGCATGGTCTTCCCTGGTAAGATCGTATAGTACACCGGGGTAGAGAAGTGACAGGTCACTTCTTCGTGGTGCTTACGCACTGCTGATAATGCAGATGAATGGGGCTGGTGCCCCATCCTTGGAAGTACGCGCTGAGCAGCGCGTCCTTCCAAAACACACGGCGTACAGCACGCGCCCCAGTACACTGTGTGACCATACCTTTACATATCGATCTGGAGCCTACAGAAGAAAGTCAAGCTTCAATAACAGCAAGTCAAGGCCCTACGGAATTTATTGTTCTTATCCGTGGGCAAATCCTTTAAACATACCGACATTGAAATATATAGAGAACACTGAAATGTAAGCATTAGTATACATACCTGAGAATCTTTCACAATGCTGGTTACATCTGGTTGTATTTGGTTTGCAATGCCAAAATCTATTAGCTTAAGCATTCCATCAACAATCAAAAAGTTTGCAGGTTTAAGGTCACTGTGAACAATACCTAAAAGATATAGGTGTATTAATTTACGTTGGCATATAAAAAAAAAAAGACAATATATGTCAGATTTCAGTAAATCAGTCAAAAATTATTTATGCAAGAAACATGTTACCTCTGTTACTAGGATAGACATATAGTAATAATTACACAATTTAATGTAGCTGTTGGTTCCGTTTAGATTATAGTCTGCTAATGGCGTTTTAAAATAAGAGCTAGAAAAAATAAAACGTTAGTTTTCTAAATAAGTAATAAGGCTTTAAGACTGTAGTCCGGCTCCCCACAGGCAGCAGTAAAGATCACCGTCTTGACAGCTCTGCGAGACTTCCTGCTTCGGAGGTAGGGAGCATTGGTTCCCAGTGGGGCAGTCTGAGGCCATGTCTCCACAGCACTGGTTTTTGGTTGGATTTTATGAGGATTCAGTATTATAAAAATCCGACTGTAAACCAATCTCTATAAACCTCAATAGAAAATCCAAGCTGTAGTTTACACAGGTCGGATTTTCATTGTCGAATTTCCAAACCACTGGTTTATTGAGCATGTTCCATAATCCATTGTATTATGGTGGATTCTAGTACAGTTCAATGTACTGGTCCGGCTGAAACCCGCTGCAAAAATCACGGTACGGCAATTGTAGAATGCCGTTGGGTTTCCGACAGCATTTTACCATTGCTGTGTAGCCTGAGTGTACAGCACGTGAACACAGGAGATCTGTGTTGCTATTACACTACAATACATGCTAAATATTATTATACTAACAGCAAAGCAAGAGGGATTCCTGTGTATTATCAAATAGTCTCCAAAAAAAATGGGAATCTTGCAAGAGAAAGGAGTGTGACTTTTGATCACTATATTTACTATTTTGCCATTGGCAAACTTAAAGGAGTTGTCTCCCTACAGGGTTTCAAAGGATGCATGAATGAAATACTCTGTCACTTCCTGGTTCAGACCGACTAATTTGCATAAGATCCATGCTTGTATAGCTCCTTCCTGTTCAGTTGCTAATTAGATCAGATTAGCTTCTCAAACTGTGCACAGGACTTCTTATCTGATCCCTCTAACAAAAGCCCTAATTACAGTGCTGTTTACTTGAGATAAATCAAGCTTTTTACTGCCTGGCAGCACAGACACTGTGGACACTGCCCCAACCTGTGTGATGACTCACTCACTGTTATCTCATTGAACAAACAGCAGGGGGAGATTTGTTTACAGGTAGGTTACTGAGGGAACTGAAATAGCCAGGGAGGTCATAAATTCAAATGTCTTTATTTTGTGTTCCCTACAATTTGAAAGCTATTCTTTGTAGCGAGACAACCCCTTTAAACTCTATCAGTTCTCTATCTATTAAACACTAAAACGTAACTTTTATTATATCTAACTCTTAACCTCTATACACACTATTTAAAAACCTGATTTCTAACCTCGCCATTTAACCCTTTCTACTTCTGAAGGAAGGAATAGCTCCTTTTCTATTATCAAGTCTGGTGGAGCACCACCAATTAACAGGAAAGCCTTATATATACATCAATTTACTAACTACAGTAAGGGATCGCAAGCCTCCTACTTGGGCAGTCGTCCCTGATCTAATGGACACAAAGCAAATAAGGCCCCCTTGTGACACCCTCTGCAGTGGGTGACACTTGTAGACAGAGGTGAGAAATCACAATTTAAAACGTCATGCCTGACCTCCCCAACATGTTTCACCAGCTAACCTGGCTTCATCAGGGGGTGGATGCTGTATATATAAGGCTTTCCTGTTAATGGATGGTGCTCCACCAGACTTGATAATAGAAAAGGAGCTATTCCTTCCTTCAGAAGGAGAAAGGGTTAAAGGGTGAGGTTAGAAATCGGGTTTTTAAATAGTGTGTATAGAGGTTAAGAGTTAAAACATAATAAAAGTTAGTTTTAGTTTTTTTATAATAGAGAACGGATAGAGTTTAAGTTTGCCTATGGCAAAATAGTAAATATAGTGATCCTGTGTATTATGGCACAGCAGACGGAGCCCAGAAGCAGCAATAGATAAAACCAGTCACAGCTTTTTTTTTCTTCTCAGTGTGGTGTGGCATCTGTTGGTTCTGTAAGTATGTACTGCGAGGCCCTAATTAACCCTTTACAAGCCGCTTGGTCTCTTTTGCATGCAGCAGTAGCCTTCTCCTAACTGTTGTGTAATGGAATTATAATTTATTAACAGCACTCCAAATCTGTGGGGCAGACTATACCTCTGAATTCCATCTCCACCATATCATGTGAATTAGTCTTTTCTCACATACATAGAATTCCAATGTGTTGGACATGCTTCTTGAGTTTTAATCCAAATATATGAGAAGGCGGTTAGGTTAAACATACCATGATATAATCGTGAAAGGTGTACACATGTTGTATACTTTGTAAAATTTGTTTTATAAAAAATGTTTTGTCCTTTTTTTTTTTACATTTCTTGTAGTTTGTCACTTTTCCCCTCATTTATGGATGTTGGCTTACATCCAACATAATGTTCTTTCCACAATGACATATGATTAAGGTCAACTCGACAGAAACAAATTGTTTAGTATCCAATCAGAAATAATTTGACTGGGGCCTGGATATTGTGTGAATAAAATAAATGAATTAATCTGCATCACAAATTTGGAGCGCTGTTGATAAGTTATCATTCTATGGATCTTTAGAACTGGTCAACTAGCACCCTCTATACCTATTTCTTATCACTGGAGTGCTGCGCCTACATACGTATTAGTAATACACAATACACATTTACACGCCTGAAAAACCATTTTGGCAGGAAGTAAAAAATATAACCCGATTTATGTTTCACAGATTCTCTGCCATTTGGGATGCATACGTGAATTAATTCAACAGCTTTGGTGTTAATATAATATATAAAATAATATATATATATATATATATATATATTATAAATATATATAATAATATATATAATATATATATATACAACACACACATATACATACACATTGTTAAAATATATATATATATTATATATATATATATATATACCACAATACATATATATTATATAACACATATATATATATATATATATATATATATACACACACACACACACACCGAGGTAAGGCTTTTTATTTGTCAATGATAGCCATTTTAGAAAAGTGTTATGTTTGATCTTTCACTTTGTTTTTCTCGGTATGTCTTCTTTCAGCAGAAATAGAATGTGATTTATGGTAATGGTTACTATTTTTTCCCACTTGTAGATACAGATGTTACTGCACCTATATAAGCTTATTATGGATCTTGTATGAACAGTTATAGAGGTCATCTTGGGTGAAGGTTTACATAATTTTGCAAGGTCTGATTTAGACAAAGGAGTTCCAAGTTGGACTCTAAATGGCTGCATTTCAGAAAACATAGGACCATTAAAATAGTGTAGAAATGATCTACCAACCATGCTGGTGTATTGTATGAACAGCTTCTAACATGTTCTTCCAGTAGCTTTTTCTTTCCCATGGATTAACAGTCTTCTTCTTCCTAAGCCAAGTATTAAGGTCAATATTTCCACACTCCATCACCATGTAAATGTGTTCTTTGGTTATTTCACTAAAAAGAAAATCACACATAAATGTGTATCTAGTGTTTGATTTCATTGTTTCTGTTATAAAAAGTTTAGAAAAACGTACTAGTCATACAGACGAATTATTTTATCACTGTGCTGCTGAAGCTTGTTTAAATGACAGATCTCATTCTGGTAGCTCTCAATAGTCTGTTTATCCGCTTCTTCCAAGTCCACATGCTTTATTGCATACAAGCGTTTCTTGTCATCCATGACTTGAAAGACCTGCAACACAAAAAGGTACAAATTATGTATACAGCTTAAAGAATTCTGCATGTTAAAGGGGTGCTACCACAAAACCACTTCCATTTTACAAATTGGCTAGCTATGAGACTATCATGACACAGACTGAGGAGGGAGGCGCATGCAGCCGCACTCCCCATTCATTTCTATGCAAGTGTGCTCAGCAATATTCGGAACTCCCATGTACATGAATGTTTTCTATAGATCTACATAGGATTTATTCACAGTACTGTAAAAGCATGCTTATATCTATAGTGCGGATAACTCAAAGATAAAGCTGCGATGAAAAATCTACCGTAGGTCCTGAAACGCATAGGGCCCCAATTAGAAACCCCGGGCA
>JAODAL010080573.1:0-12197 GCA_025379985.1 Phyllomedusa bahiana | reverse complement strand
TTTTCAAGAAAAAGGAAAAGTGATAAAAAATCTTTTTAAAAAAAAATTACAAAAAAATACAAAATTTGAAAATCAAATAAAAAAGTTGAAAAAAATCTGTAGAATAACCAAATACGAAAAAGCATAACAGCATTCAAACCCACATGTACTAATACAAATTAGCCTGATCAGGAGGGAGTGGTGGGGGGCTTAAGTGGCCTGGTTAGGAACTGGTTAAATCCTGACAATGGGAAAGAAGAATTGAATAGAAGAACTGTGTTGATCACTGTTTTTCTAGGAGGATTTACAGCAATGTAGGGGATTGTTGTTATTTTTTAAATTTTATGTTTTTTGAATGGATAGAAATAAATCCAAATTGGGGGAGCATGCACTATATCAAAAGCCCCAATTAAAACCTATAACACCAGTGTGGAGCATAATTTAATACAAGTTTCATTTATATATAATATTTGATTGTGTATATATTCACAAAGGCTCTAGCAACAAGTTACGCTAGTTTGACAATGCAAGAAAAAATAAAAATTGAAATTGCATAAGGTAATGATTTCGAGTTCAGTGTATAAAGAGCACTTCTGCAAGCTGCACTTTCTGCCATCTCTCATAAGCCTCCGGGGGTTTAATCCAGCAATAGGGGTTTAAAGGGAAAATTTTGCTGGCTGAAAATTTATTGCTTGCTTCTTTACGGCAAGCTTTTTTTCTAAAATTACATTTAATTTCTCCTTTTTAAACAAACATTATTTTAGTACTGCCGAATGGAGGGTGCACAGCAGGAGACAGACACTTCAGCCTCTTCTCATTTCATTGAATTATTTTCAATACCATTATAGACCTGTTGGAGTAAGAAAGCAAGACTGGAATAATTCCACCCCAGGTTAGTCAAGTCACATAAATCACAAGTAGAATACTTCTTATATAGAACCACTTTATTTGCCATGCCATACCAAATGAATCATAATTTAGTAATATGCCCACTGTAGAGTCAAGTGAAATGTATCTTAAACTCTGCATCATAACATTAGGTAGACAATGGGGCCCACATGTCAGTGTTTTTTTTAAAATTTTAAATAGCCCTTTACTCTTTATGTTCAAATTTTCTTATACAGATGTAGCAAAGCCCTTTTAAAAAAGACAGATAAAAACACCATGATATCAGAAGGTTACCTCAACTTTTTCAGTGGTTTCAATGGTTTTTGTTGTGATGTACAATCAGATACACAGCCATGATATCACAATCAAGTTACATTTTGCTACTTCCATAACTAGTGTTGTGCTTGGGATCTGGCTCAAATTCTCCCCAAAATTCCCGAGTGCTTTGGTTTGGGGGCAGCACAAATTGATTTTGGTTTAAAAATGATACAATAAAACAAACCGTAACCCTAACTTAGGGTTAGGGTTGTTTAAGGAGTTTTAGGGGGTTAACCTACCAGATCAGTGATGGGGTTCTCTCGTTGTAGCCTAATTTCCAGTCCAATATCCTTTTTGATGTTACTTCCAGTCACTTCACCATAGGCCCATGTTATGGTGAGCGGCAATGATGTCAGTTGTTGTGTCTGACGTCACATCCAGATACTTCAATATAAACCCAATGCTAATGGTTTTTGGGAAAAATTTTGTCAGATCAAGGGGCATTTTTAGAAGGGGTATTGTAAAGGGTGGTCCCGCGACCCCCCGCCCCGGATCGGGGGCCACCCCCGTGGTCACCAATAATGAGCGGCACCGCCGCCCCAATGCCCGGGCCCGGGGGGGCGCGCTCACCCGGCCGGGCCCCGGCTCTTCCCCTTTCCCTTACCCCGGCCCCCCGCTCCTTTTTTGGGGTCTCAGCACTCCCGGCGCGCCCCTTCCCCCGACATCAAAAAGGCTTCGCCCCGCCCCCGGCACTATGAGTTTTAAAGGGGCCCAAAAATTTTGTCCCCCCCGGTTTTTAATTTGGGGGGCAAAATTGCCCCGGTTTTCCACCTGCCCTTTTTTAAAGGGTTTCCCCCCTTCCGGGGGGCCGGGGCCGGATCTTTGGGTGCCATTGTTCCCTTTAGAGTTTAAGCTTTCTTAAAGCCTTTTTCCCTGTTTCCCGGTTCCCCGTACCTTTACCCTTTCCTTTCCTTGACCCCCCGTTTCTTGGACCCTCCCCCGCCCGGGCCTTTGCCACGACCACAAACCCCTGTCCGCCTGCCCTGACCTTCCGGGCCTGTCCCCGACTGAGGCCTGCCTTTAGGGATTCTGCACCGTGCTTTTACCTCGGCTGCCACCGCAAGCAAGTCACCCCGGGGGGGGACGCCCTGGAGACTCCCGCCGCCAAAGTCCACCCCGTTTTTGCGGGGGGGCCCCGGGTTTAAAAAGGGGGAAACCTTTATTTAGATTCCGTTCCCTGGCGGGGGCTTACACCATCCTTGCGGGGGTCCAGTGGATCCCTTCTCCCTCCGGGTAGGGCCCAGAAAGGACCCGGGCCAGGGATCCCCCCCCAAGGGGGTCCCTCTCCCGTCTGCCCGTTTGCCCCTTACCGCCATTGGGGCTCAGCAGCCCACAACAGCTCGCCCGAAGGGCCCAGCAAACTCGGCCCTTTCTCCCCCGCCATGATGCAGCAGCCCGGGCCCCCTCAGCAGCAACCCAAACCCCGCCCCCCCCTTTTTGGCTCCCGCTCCCCTCCCCTTTTCGGGCCCCAAAACCCCCTGGCCCCCAGGGCCCTTCGTCAAATTCAAAGCCGCCCAAGTTCAAATTGGGGGGACCCCAAGGGCCCTGCAGGGGTTTTATCCCCAAATCCCTCCCTGCAATTGAGTTAAGGGGGAAACCCAATTTCCTACCGAACGGGGTTTTAAAAAGGTGGCTTTTCGTGCAAACCCTTCTTCCCGGGAAACCCCGGGGCCTGGGCTACCCCCCCCCTGGGAAAAGGCGATCCAGTCACACAAAACCTGGCTTCATTCCTCACCGAGTTTTGGACGTTTTCGGGGGAGCCACCCCGGGGCTTTTTTTGCCGAGAACGCCTTGCTAAATCTGCGCCAAAGGGGACTCATCTGTGGGCCCGATTATCCCGGGTCCCTTTTCCGCTTTTTGGGCCATTCCGAGTTATGGGGAAGGGAAACCCGGCGTGGGGAATCCCAACCTTCCCAAAAAGGGGCCTTTCTCCACCCGCATAAAGGGGAAAATGCTTTTTAAATCCCCCGGGAATCTCCCTTTTCCTTGAGGGAAACCTTTTTCTCCCGGGCCCCTGGGTTTGACA
The DNA here is from genome assembly GCA_025379985.1 of Phyllomedusa bahiana. Taxonomy (NCBI): domain Eukaryota; kingdom Metazoa; phylum Chordata; class Amphibia; order Anura; family Hylidae; genus Phyllomedusa; species Phyllomedusa bahiana. The sequence continues at coordinate 8,986 of JAODAL010080573.1, read as the reverse complement.
CCCCTTTGGGGGAACGCCGGGAGGAATCCCGGGAAGGGGGAAGAAAGCTAAAACCCCGTCGTTTTCCTCTTTCCCCCCCCAGTTTTTCAAGGCCCCCTTCAGTTGCCCACCCCCACCTCCGCCAAAAGAGGCCCAAATTGGAAAGGGGGGAATGGGGGCCCCCACCTGTCTACTACTGAGCTAAACAAAAGACGGGGGGGGAAAATTTTTTTGGGCCCTTTTACTGTGGGCATTTGCAGACCATTTTTCCGGGCAGATCCTGCCCCTGCGCCCTCAGCGCCCCGGGAAAAGGGGCGCCCCCTAGGAAAACGTAGGAGAGGCCTCCCCAAAGGTGGGGGAGAAAAAACCCCTTCCCCTCCCCTTTGACTATGCCCGGTGATCGTCGGCACCGGGGCCTGGACCCCCAGTTTCAAGGGCTACTGTTTTCCTGGATTTCTGGCCTCTCCCCGGGAAAATTTTTTGGGAAACCCCCTGCCCCGGGTATCCCAGCATAACCCTCCCTGTGTTTCCGGGCCGGGAAAGCCCCTACTCATCTCCTGGGTAAAGGGGAGAGTTTCTCAAGGATCCAATTCAGTTCCGAACTGAGCCCGGGCCTTCAAGTAGGGGTGCCCCCCAAAAGGGAAAAAGGACTTGCTTTCCCAATGTATACCCCTTCCTTCCCCCTACATGTCCCCTTTGGGTCCCCCGGGGTTTGCAATCCCACGCCCCTTTGCTGGGTTTTTGGAAATCGGGGGCGAATTTCCCCTAAGTTGGGGGTTTCGGGGGGTTTTCAGTCTCGCTTTTTGGGGTGGAAATTTTCGGCCCGGTTGCTTACCGCCTTTTTTGGGGGTTCGTCTAGGCTCTGCCCGGGGCCTTCCTGCCCAAAACCAAAGCCTTTGCAGACGTTTTCTCCGAAAAGAAGGGCAAGCGGACTTTTCCCCGCCCCCATCGGCCCATACGACTGCCCCGGTTGATCTTCTGCCCGGGACGTCTCCTCCACGGGGGGGGTTTTAAACCCCCTGCCCGGAAACCGGGAGCCCCTTGGTATGTCCTTCTTATATCAAGGAAAATTTCCAGGGGGGGTTTATCCGCAAGCCCTTTTCCTCCCCAGTTTGGGGCCCGGGTTTTTCTTCGGGGCTAAAAAGGAGGGTTGCTGCGCCCCTTGGGCATAGCTATCGGGGCCCCCTTCAACAAGATTAGGGTTTAAAAAACCCGCTACCCTTGCCCCTTGATAAACGGAACTTTTTAAAACCTTTCCATTTGGGGGGGAAAAAAGGGACCCTTTCCTAAACTGGACCTGCGGGGGGCTTAAATCTCTTTAACGGATAAGGGGAAGGGCGACGAAGGGAAGACCGCCCTCAACCCCCCGCGAAGGGGAAATTTCCCCCCTTCCCAAAAAAAAGGCCTGGTCAGGGGCCCTTGGGGCTCTGCAATGCCCCCGGGCCTCTTTCCCCAAAAAGAATTCGTAAATGACACTTCCGGGGGCCCTTTCCTGTAAAAACATCCCGTGGTTGTGAAACTTGCCAAACATTCGGTTTTCTCCCCCGACCTTGAACCCCCATCAATTTCCCACGTGCGCCAGGCCCTCAGACGTCTTAGGGCCCAACCGCCTCAAATCCAAACTTGAGAAGTGCCGGTTTTCTCACAAAGGCCTCCCATTCCTCGGTTACATTAAAATTCTGAAAAGGGGCCCATAATATGGACCCCCCGGAAGTTGTCTCCCCGCCCTTTTCAGTGGCCGCCCCCCTTTGGGCCCTCCGAGCCATACAAAAAATTCCCGGGGGTTTTCGCCAACTATTACAGGCTTTTTTAAAACCCACTTTTTTTTCTCGTTGTTGCCCCCCATAGTGGCTTTAACCAAAAAAAAGAAAAAATCCTAAGCTCGGGCCACCAGGGCCAGAGGAACCTTCCCCAAATTTTAAAAATTTGTGCCTTCGTCTGCGCCCGTGCTCACTGGGCCAATACTGAACAACCATTTTTTTCTCGGGGTCGACGCCCCCCTTTCGGGGGGGGGCCCGGGGGCCCTTTTAAACTCTCCCAAAAGGGGCCCAAAAAAAACCCTCCCCCTTGCGGGTTTTTTTCAAAAATTTTTTTCCTCGGTTAAAAAGGAAAACTACTCTACCCGGCAAATCGGGAATTGTTTTGGCCATCAAGCTGGCTCGGGAAAAGAGGGGCCCGGTTTTTTTTGGGAGGGGGCTCGTAACCCTGCAGCATCTAAAACGAAAAAAAATTGTGTATTTTCCAGACTTGCCCAACCCCTTAAACCCAAAGGCCGGGCCGTTGGTCTCTCTCTTTTTTCCGTTTTTTTTTTCTCATTCATTTTCGCCCAGCGGAACAAAAATGCCCAAGGCCGACCCCAATTTTTCCCGTGTTGGGGATGTGATTTGGAGACGAACCCAATTTCCACGGCCAAAATTAAAATCCCCCAAAAAGGGGTCATCTCTCCCGAAACCCATTTAAATCTACAACGCATTCCTCCCGGAAAAAGGACATAGCCCCGTCCTGCTCTTCGGAAGAAGATTTTGGGTTCAGGGGGGGCCCATTGCCCCCTTTATGGGGGGGCACCCGGGAAATTACAGGGGTCCTGCTCCCCTAAATCTCCCGATTCTACTGGTGGCCCGAGCCTACCCCAGGATTTTTTCTTAAAATTTGTGGAGGGCCCCCTTTCCGGCTCCTGTGCCCGGAAAAAATCTCCTCGTCTAAAACCGGCGGGTCTGCTCCTCCCTCTACCTTTTCCCCCGGGGCGGCCTTTTGGCCCCAAATGTGGCCATGGTTTTATCAGGGATCTCCCTCCTTCCCGTGGCAACACCGTGATCTGGGTTTTTCCCGGGACCGATTTTTCTAAGATGTCCCATTTATTCCTCTGGGGGGGCCCCTACCCCCCCCCCACCTCCTCGCCTTGCCAGTCTATTTTTTTTCATATTTTTGGCTCCCATGGGTTCCCTGGGCCCCATAGTGTCGGCCGTGGGTGAAATTTTTGTCTCCAGATTTGGGGGCGCTCCCTCGGGAAACCAATACAAATGAAACTGGACTTTTTTTCCCGGCCCCTACCCCCCTTTCAGCCCAAAGGGGAAAGGTAGAGGAGAAAACCCGGGACCCTGGGTTGCAACCTGCGCCACTTTGTTCCCCGCGCCCCCCCAGGGAGGGGGGGAAATTGGTCCAGCTTTTTGGGCCCTTTGGGCCCCAGTTTCTTTATAACCCTTTGGGAAACTCGGAATCGGGCTGGTGCTGCCCCCTTTCTTTATTGTTATGGGCGCCCTTCCCCGCCCACCCCCTCCCCCTTTCTGTGCCCTCGGGGGTTTTTTCCTGTTTGGGGGGAAAGAGCGGGCCCCAGGCCCCTGAAAAGCTTCTAAAAACCGCCCGGCCTTTTTGCTACTTTCCAGGCCTCCCCCCGGGCACCAAGGCTCAACCCGAAAAAAAACGAAGACCTCCCCCAAATTTTTTTCTCCAGGGGGGAAAAGGTGTGGTTGGCGGCTAAATAAAAACTTTAAAGGGTTCCCACTATAAGCTGGGTCCCCGGTTTCCGGGGTAAATTCGGGGTCCCTTCAAGCGCTTTAAAAAAACCCTCCAGTAGTTTAAAAGCCCCGGGGCCTTCCCCCCACCATGAGGGCCCCGAACCCCTTTCCCCAGTCTCCTTGCTAAAACCCAGTCGTCCTTTAAAATCCCCTTTCCCCCGGGGGTACTTGCTCCCCCCCGCCTGAGGCTAAACCACACCATGTCTTTACGGTAAAGGGGGATTTTTGAAAATGAAAAAGGGGGCCCAAGGGGAAGTGATTTTTTCTCATTGACGGGAAGGGGGGTTTGGGGCCCCCGAAGACGGCCCGGGAGCCAAAAACAATTTTCTGGATGGGGATATAATTAAAGGGGGTTCCCCCCGGACCAAAAGGGAAAAGGGGGGGCCCCGAAGGGGGGGGGTTACTGTCCCCGGGTGGCCCCGCGACCCCGCCCCGGATCGGGGGGGGCACACAGGGGAATTCACCTTATGAGGGGAAACCGCCGCCCGCATTACGGGGGTGGGCGCCCCTTCACCCCCCCCGGCCCCGGGCTCTCTCCCTTTATTTAAACCCGGGCCCGGGGCTCCTGTTGGGGTCTTCAGCCTTCCCGGGGCGCGCGTCCCGACATCTAAGGCGGGGGCCCCCGCCCCGGCACTAGGGAGTTTTAAAGGGGCCAGTGTCCCGGGTAATTGGTTTTTCCCGGTCACGCCCTTAAATTTTAAAGCCGGGCCCCTTTCCCCGGGGGCCTTTTGCCGGATCTTTATCCCATTGTTGCCTTTAGGGGATAGCTTTTCAAAACCCTTTTTTCCTGTTTTAAACCGTTTTTTACCGTTACCTTTAGCTTCCTTTCCTTTGACCCCCGCTTTTGCCGCCTCCCCTTTGCCCTTTTGACCCCTTTTCCACCCCCCACGAACCTGTGCCCCCCCTCCCCGGGGCCCTTCTGCCTGCCCCCGGATTTTAACGGGGTTTGCCTACGTTTGCACCGTGCTAAAACCTCGGCGGGCCCCCCCGAAAGCAAGTCACGCAGGGGGGACAAACGGGTGACCCCCGCCGCAGAAAGCCCAATCCCCCCCTTTGCGGGGGGGCTCTGGTAAAAACCGGGCCCCTCTTTAGATTCCGTTCCCGGGCGTGGTTTAAACCCCCACCCGTTTTTGCGGGGGTTTCCAGTGGTTCCATTTCTACATCCGGGTACGGGGACAGGTATTGAGGTAGCAGTCGCTCCCCGGGCCCTGCGCTTGGGAGGCCCCAAAAGGAAGACAGGGGGTTTTATAAAAAAACCACAGGTAGCGGGGGGGGCCCCAAGGGAAACTTTTTTGCCCCTGTGGGCCCAGGAGCTTAAAAGGGTTTAGCCTCTATGTCGATGGAACTTGGCCCCAAAAATTTAAAGGGCCCTTAACAGGACACCACTTTGTTAAAACCTGGTATTTAAACCCCCCAAAATTTCACATTAAAAAAACCCCAAAATTCCAACCTAGGTTCTTGGGTTTAGGATTACAGAATGGTTAGGGTTGGGGTTTGAGAAAAAAAAAATTTGTCATTTCCCCCAAAAATTGAAACGGGTGCACCATTCAAAAAACACTACCCCAATAACTAAACATGTTTTTTTAAAACTTTCCCTTTTAAAAGGACAAGGGGGTCCCCCGGGGTTCCTTTTTTACTATTCATGCCCCTCATATTGAATCTTATTTTTAAACCCAGGGTGTGGGGTTTGGTATACGGGAACCCTCCCTTAAATTATTTACTTGAATTTTGGGTTAAAACTTGTTTTAGAGCCGTCATTTAAACCCTGGTGAATTGCTGAACATTCCATATTTTGGGATCCCCACAATGTATAAAATATGTTTTTCTAAATTGTACTCACTATGGCATTTTTAAAAATCAAAAAAAATTAAAGGGAAAACCTCCCCAGGGGATAAAAAAAACCCAACTACATTTACAAAGGGAGTTACAAAAAATTTTCTTCCCCTGTAACAAATTCTAAAAGCAGCGGGCACATACTGAAAATTTAACTGGCATTTTTAATTTTGCTAACCTTCGAAATTCCGATTTTGTCTTTCCCAATGGACCAAAAAGGGCGCTCTGATGGCCCTTTGAAAAAAACAATTGGGGGTGATTGGATTCTGGTCATAATCCCCCTCTTTTTAAATAAAAAAAATAGGCTGTGTGCTGCGCCTTTTTTTTCCAAATCTTTTTGGGCCCAGAACCTCCCGCGGGAGGTTAAAAGGGCAAAAACCTTTGGGATGAAAAGGGTGAAACCTAGCCAAGGGGTTGGTATTAAATTTTTTTCAGGGTTTTTTCTTTTCTGCTTTTTTTTGTTTCAAAAAAAATTGACACTTTTATTTCCCTTTTGGTGTTTCCCCATTTGAAATAATTTTTATGTTTTTTTTTATCATGTTTGAAAGTAAAACTATAGAATTCAAAAAAGTTTTTCCTTCTTTCTATTTTTACATTTAAGTAATAAAAAGGGGAAAATTCCCTTTAGGAGACACCTATATATGTGTGGAGATTCGAAATTCCCTTTTTTTCACTCCACGAAGCATCTGCATTTTCACAAGGCATTAGGGAAAGGAGCTGAGAAGCTCTAGCACCCCTTTTTGGGTGTTAGAAATCCCCAATTTGCTTTTGACCCACTAGACTTTGGGAAAGCAAGAAGGGATTTTTTTTCCAAACCAGCATCACTCCTGTAGAAGGGTGTTTCGGGGGTTTTTCCCCTCGTCAGTACAGACAGGTGATGCTAGCATCCAAGCTAGCCATGCTCAGCTTGGATGCCCGGACCCCCGCCCTGCACTGATTGGTGCGGCATCCCGGGCCCCCCCGATTGGGCCGAGAGCTTTCACTTTTCCCGGCTCAGAGCAGCCCCTCTCCCAGGGTTGGCTGAGGGGGACACCATTAACCCTTTTCAGGGCGTTGCGTTTTAAAAGGGAGGAAGGCTCCCCCGACAAAGATCGTACAAACCCCCCTTTTTGGAGGGCCACTGGACCCTTACCTGGCCCGGTCTTCGGGGGAGGCCGTGGAATTCCTTAATGAGGGGGTTCTGCATGAATGGACTTTGCAAACCCACGACCCCCTCAGGGATCGTAAACCCTTCCAATGGACGAGTTTTGCAACGACCTTTTATGCAGAGTCAAAAATACGAGCCCCCCTCATACTCTAACTCCCCCTTAACCCTAACGAGGAGGGGGGGTTTTTCAGGTGGGGGGAGCGGACGGGAAAGTACCTCTTAAGGAGTAACCGGGGAAAAAAAGGAAACCCGGGATCCCCTTTAGACGGGATTACTGGAAAAATCACCTGCAGAATTAAATTGGTCCCACAAAGCGGGCGCAAGCTTACCAAGAGGACCTTGACGAAGATTCCGGGTTTTTACGCCAAACCTTATCCCCTACCTTAAATCCCCCAGCACAAAGGGCCTCTTACCCCACTTTTTCCTTCGGATGTTCCCCGGGCGTTCGCCAATTTTTCTGAATTGGGCCCAGACTGTGATCGTTAACTGACATCCACCCCACATACAAAGTAACGCCGGGGCAATGAGCAGTCTAGGATGGAAAAACCGTAAATTTCAGAAAAATGGAGAAACCCCGACGACACTTCCTGGTTATTTAAAACGAATTCACCAAAGGTAATATTTTTACCCAGTCCCCTGCTGTCGGAGACAAAACACCCGGGGTTTTTTTTCGTAACAGTTTGATTTTTTCCCCCTCCCTCTGCCCTTGTCTCAGGGTGAAAGGCAGAAAATAAGGACAGGGTTACCCCGGCCTACAGAGAGCTCCCAGAAACAGGGAAAAAAATTGGGCTCCTTATAGACACAATATTTTCGGGTGCCCAGCAATTTAACGATATGTGGAGAAAAGTTTGCAACTTTTGGACGACGGTAACGCTTTTTCAACGGGAAACAAAAGGCACATTTACTAAAAGATCAACCACCAAAACCCAATAACCGTCTTGCCCCCCAAGGGGAGGGAGACGGTCATAAAATCCATGGAATGTGAGTCCCCCGGATGGCCGTATAGGAAAAAGGCAAAGTTCACCAGGGGGGGAGTTCTAGGAACCTTTGCCGATTCTAGGAACCTTTACCCGCAACAGGTGTTGCAGGTGTTCATAGGGCCCCCCCACAGGGACAAGAGGCCACCAGTAATTTCGGGGGGTGAGTCTCTTTGGCAACACCCGGGATGTCAGATAACACTAACAAGTAATTCTTTTAAATAATCGTAGCCGAAACTGGTGGGGCAAAGACCTTAAAAAAAAAAATCAACAGGTCTCATATCCAAATGGTCTTGATCTTATGGAAGTCAGGGGAGATAGCTGACCCAACGGGCTTTTAGGTAAAATGGGCACTGGATTCCCGAGGGTAGTGACGGGGACAGAAACTTCTAGACACACGTCCGCCTTTAAAATCTTAGAACCAGGTCTTAGTAACCACAAATTAAGCGGGAAAAAAACAATGGGCCCAAAGTGCCCACGAGGGTTCAACCTTTTAGCATTCCTAAAAAAAGGGAAGGTTCTTTTGATCGGTTAGGACCCCCGACTTGGTGCGGGCACCCTCGAGGAAGTGACGCCCCTTCATCGAAAGCCCATTTAAAAGCCCAACAATTCCCTGTTTCCCCCAAAATCATAATTTCCTCTCGCAGAGGAGAACTTACGGGGAAAAAAAAACACCGGGCGGAGATTGGTCAAGGCAGCGACCCCTGAGATAGAACTGCCCTGCCCCAAAAATCCGAAGCATCTCCCCAACGATGAAGGGGTTTGGGAGATCGGCTTAAACCAAAACAGGGCTGAACAAAACATGGGTTGAGCTTTTTAAAAGCCTCTAAGGCCCCTGGTTTCCAGTTTTGGATATTAACCCCCCCTTTTGGTAATAGATAGATAATATAAGATAGATGATAATAGAAGATTTAACATAGATAGTAGGTTCTCTTTAGGAAGCTAGCAACCCCCAGTGGTGGAAAGTATTTAGCGCTCTCACAGAAATAGGCCCTATAGGGACCCCAAAAACATGTATAAAGGTACTATGTCCCCCTTTAGGGAAAAATAGGGGGCCCGTCAAACTGTCACGTCAAGAGGGGGGCAGGGGGCCCCCGACTCCACCCAGCCACTGTCCCTTGCCTACTTGGGGTGCTGCCCTAGATGGCAGACCCCAAATGGACGACAGCCCCACCCCTAAGTACAGCGCCGTCAGGAAAAACAGAGAAAATCAGTCGGGGGCAAACGGTGCTAACGGGTAGCAAGAAACGTAATCCAATGAAGGTCAAAACAAACCGGGGGCCAAAAATGGGAAGGGGCGCAGTACAAAAACGGAGGAAAAACGATTCAAAACAGGCCGATGTCAAAAACACAGGAAGACAACATACACAGGAATCACAGGGAAAACAACAAGGGAACACCTTTTACAGGGAAAGCCTGAGGAATGGGGAGGTTTAAAAGGTCGCCCCCAACACCGCCCCCCCCGTGATTGGGGGCATCCGGGGCCCCCCGTTGACCGAGAGCTTCACTCCTGGGTCAGGACAGCACCCCCTCCC
>JAODAL010080572.1:0-12197 GCA_025379985.1 Phyllomedusa bahiana | reverse complement strand
CCCAAATTAAGTTCGGCTGCCCAAATATCCAGGAAATATTTCAATAGAAAAAATGTTAATAATAAGATATTCCAACTACAATGTCTACACTAAGTCTTGGGAACTTTATCCAGTGTTCCCTTTATAGATAGTGCTTGTCTGTGTTCGCCCGCGGGGGCCCCCCCGCTCCCACCGCCGTGAATTTCAGTGGTAGATGCTGCTTTAAATTCTCTAGCTAACTACATAAAATGTTCAAATCCCTAATCTAACTTTTTTGGGAAAGGGAAATCACAGCTAATAGTAGAGGTTTCTCTGTGCGAAAATGGGACTAATTTCGCTGAGCTGTTTGGCCACAGGCAGAGCGCAGGTCCTACCCCCTATGAGACGCTGAGAGACACTGAGGCCTGAAACAGGAAACGCTGTTCTATGTTAAAACGAGGTCATGTGATTTTTCCAGCCAATCGCAACCATACACATCCCAGTCATGACGTCGCACACACATCTCACCCTGCTCTATTCTGTAATCTCATTTGCGGCCGCCAAAATTACAGGAAGCGCCGAAAAAAAGGGCGCGATCTTAATAGTTTGATGAAACAGATTTTAACCTTAATTATCGCATGATCTGGAAATTTCGTTTCACCATAAAAACCTTGCCGATTTCAACTTTGTCGATAAAAATCGCTCAACACTAGTCCTGACCAGCTGCTGCAGAAATAGCTGTAGATGCAGTTTCGCTCATATCTACTATACTAAGTCACTTAGGTAAAGCAAACCAATTGCAAAAGTGCTTATTTTTACTGTCCTCATCATTAGAGACATGATCTTTGTAACGAAATCCCCTCTAATAATTAAGCATCCTTTTAGAACTAAACTGAATGTCAGAGGAAGAATTCTATGGCTTGCTTGTCCCACTGTAGATTTTATCTGAACCCATATCCTTGGAACACACATTTAACGGCCCAAATTTAATAAGACTGTTTTTTATGAAAGTTTAAGCAAAGGAGACAGATATGCACCACATTTATTAAATCTCATATGTCTCAATATAGCACTCTGTAGGCTCTGGTAAAAAAAAAAATAAATGAAGCAACAAATAATAAACAGAATAAGAAAAGAGGATGAAGAAATATTAAGGTATGTTACTGGAATGAGTTAAGGAAAAAAGAATCTTAAGTCAAGGATAAGTAATGAGCTTTTTGACACCTGAGTGACACAAAATAGAAGTAATTTTAAAAGTAGAATAAAAACCGGATTGTTTTTATTGTATGTTATTGTCTATGAATAAATCCAATCAATCAGTAATCTGATGTAACAGAAAGCTCCTACAGATGGTAAACTGCTGTCAGATCTCATTTCACAGCAATGTATTTTTACATTACAAAACAGGAGAGATGTCTATGGAATTCCCACCCTGTGAACTCTTTTCTTATGAATCCTTGCATAATTAAGTGTAATATATAATAAACAAAACAGTACAATTGCACATGATAGCTCGCTATCCCTTGATGTGCACTAATTTGTGTTTCTGTGTATACAGTATATAGTGCCTACTGACAACCTACATCTCATGAATATTTCTAATAATTGATTCCCTTGTTCTGTGAGCTGTAGTCATAATATACATGAGTTTGCAACATGAGATGGAAAAGTCGCTCCCTACCTGTTCTTGTGGAACATAACACCAGGTAGGAAGCCTCTGAAGTTACTCTACCTGCTGAGATCTGCCTCCTTTCGGCAGAGAGAAGAAGGTATTGCTTTTAACCTAGCTTTCTTTGAAGAGGTGGCTTAGGCACTTCCATGGCTTCTCAAGGTAAGTCAATAAACAATGGTTCTTGATTTTAAACAGGGATTGATTATGCAGTCACACAATACTGTGAATAAGGATAGTATAATGAACAGTAGCATCAGACCAGCAAAAGATGTTTATTTATGACCTTCACTCGTTTTGTGTATTTCACACTTCGAGGTTTATCTTATTTGTTTTGTTGAGCAGATCTACATTGGGTTTTAGAAAGAAAACATACATTTATGCATCACTGTGTCTTTTAATGTAATACTGGAATATATCATTTCATTGCATTTTAGCATTCGTATTATGGCAGCAATACACAGACCATCCATTGTTCATCAGGACTAAGATCACTATAATATCCCATAGTGATCTCTACTGTTCAGCAGATCTGATCAGGGTATGGGGATTTTGGCTGTGATTGGTATTAAAATGTGCCCATACTAGGCCGTCTACAAACAGACTAAAAGTGATGATAGAATTTGTTTACGAAGGTGGAAAGTATGCATTATTTAGTGAGTCTCATCTGCTTGTCTGTTTAGGGGGGCTGTTGTTAATCCTAGAAGTGTATTTGGTGCTGTTTGTTATACCACAAAATGGTTACATGACTGCTGACTTTTCAATAGACTTTATGTTAGTGTCGTGCTCTGGATTCAGGTCAAAGTCTAATTTGACCTGTGTTTGAATGTCTCAATTCGGGTAGGTCTAAATAGTGCTTTGGTGAAAATATAAAAAAAAAATTTAAAAACATAACTGTAACCCTAATTTGGGGTTAGGGTTAGATTCGCGGTTATGGGTTTTAGGACTGTATAGGGTTAACTTACCTCTCTGCAGCACTTCCAGATCCAGCGGCACCTTTTTCCTGACATCATTACCAGATCAAAGTCACTTGTGGTCTCACAGCACATTAGGCCAGATGTGATGTCGGAATGGAAGTGGCATTAAAACAAAGCACTACTGGGCCAAGAAGTGCCGTGGAGAGGTAAGTTAACCCTAAAAACCCTTTATTTATGGTTAGGGCGGGGGACTGAGAAAAAAAAAATGGGTTTAGGATGTCCTGAATCTAAATTTTTTTACAAGCTCAGTTGAACTAGTGTTAGACTAAATAGGGAAAGATTTGCGCAACACTAATTTACATGAATCAGAGATACAAATATTAGAAACTCTGTAACATATCTTATCAATCTAACTGATTCTTCACTTATTACCATTCTGAAAAATTGTCGAAATCCATTTTTTGTTTACAAGATGGACTGATTAAGGGATTATCCACAAAGGGAAGTAAAGATAGACTGGCACCAGTCAAATATGCAGCAATGCGGTCTCGTATCTGCAGCAGTGCTTGCAGATACAGAAAGTCCCACTTGACGTACTGACCAATCTTATTTTTCTTTTGCTTTTCTTCCATCAGTTCCGAATAATGGCTATAGGTACCAAACCGCCGTAGGCTGTGTTTGTGTCAATCTCCTGTCCATCTGCCATTATTCAGAACTGATGGGATAAAAGCAAAAGAAAAATCGGATCCGTGAGTGCTGCAGTAGGTTACATGTTATCTACAGAAGTCTATGGAGAGAAAAAGGGGAGGAGAGGGAATTGCTGAACAGAGACAAGGGCAAAGAGATACACACAGACATTTCTAGTGCCTAATTTACAGCTTTCAATACCTAGTACTGCTGTATAATGTCATCTATGCTGTTGTTGCTGTAGATGGTGTGCTACAGAGACATATGCGTGCCTCTTTTTTTTGTGTACAGAGTTATGGAAGACATTATATCATCTATTTTCCACGCACTGGCTCAGGGGAAGCTGAAAATTAAAAATTAAGCCTGTAGAAGGAAACACTGCCTGGTACAAGTTATATAGTTGCTAAAGATAGTGCTACTCCTCACGTACATACACACAACAGCTTATCCTACAAAAGTTGAGGAACACTTCAAGATTTAGGGCGGCATGTATGAACAAGGCTGAACCATTTTTTGGGACACTTTGAACCAAGCAAACTGTCTAGCCCTGTTCTATAGATGTATGAACCATCGTAAACCACTTCTTGGTGCAATCTGCGCCAGACACAGGGCCGTTCCTTGGGCCGGGAGAGGCGTGCAGTTGCCCGGGGCGCTGTGCACAAGAGGGGGCGCCGCCCGCCCACTTGGAATAACGGATCAGCACAGTGGTGGATCTATTGCAGCCTGTGGCCTCAAGGAGCACGGCTGCCTGGCTCCGCACACTGTATGTGGACACTGAGTAGTCAGCATAAGGACTGAGTGGGCGAAGCGCAGAGACGGCATCGGCAAGGCTCACTGTGCTGCAGGGGGTCTGCCTGAGTTCACAGAGCACAGCTTCTGTGCTAAAGCTGTGTGGTGCTTATAATCCTCCTGTGCAAACAGACAGCCTTTCTGTCCCTGATTGTGTGTGACAAAGATCGTCAGGTCAGAGAGTGGGTGCACGGGACAGGGCTCAAAGCAGCAGAAGCTCAGTTCATTGCCATGTGCTGGGCCCTTCCCACACCTACCAGCAACTAATTTGTTCTGTCACACAGGGGTGCAATGACTCCTGCAGCACCTTTGCTACTTTGGGAGACTACATGACATGGAATCAGCTTAAAATGTAAGTCTGTGTCTGTCTGTGTACAGGGCAGCTCACATAGCAGTATTTGCTTGTGTTCTAGGTACCCGTCAACGTACCTTGAAGAAAGGTACTTGGATGGATACCATGAGGTAGCTACCATGGCCCCATAAGGATTAATAGAGCAAGCTATGTTTGCTCAGTGTACCAGCAGTATATGCTTTCCCTGTAGTCTACCATGCTCTTGAGTCCCATAGCAAAAGCGTATACCACTGGAAAATAGAACATCCTCCCAAAAAGTAAATATCATTAGTATAGCTGCATCCATAAAAGTTTGGGCTACTAAAACATAACATTATTTATCCCACACATTGAGCATTATAATAATAATAATAATAATAATAAAAATAAAAAAAAAAACGAAGTGAGAAATTGCATTTTTTGTTCACCACAGCAAAACATTTGAATAAAAGCGATTAAAGTGACATACAAAAGTACACTTTAGTCCAAATAAAATGATCCCTCACATAGATCCATAGACCAAAAAAATTAAAAAAATAATTACTGGTCTTAGAAAATGGCAACAAAAGCAAATAAAAAAAGGGTTTTTTTTTGTTCTTTTTTTAAATAAAACAAAGACAACACAGTGAACTCTATATAAATCAAAGCACTCCACCTCCAAATAGCACACATGAATTTTTTTCACATTCCACCCTGCAAATATTTTTCAGGGTTTCCCAGTACCTTAGATGGTACAACAAATGGTAGCAGTATTATTTGGTAATTGTATGATTACTTAGTAGCTTTATACATAGAACTTTGTATTATAGCTTTTTGTGTATTCAGGCACAGGTTAATGGTGATGCAGTGTGTCGCAGCTTGGCACAACATGTTAATATGGGGAGGGGGGGCGAAATTTCTTCACACCGTACTGAGTGAAATTTAGCCTAGAAACAGCCCTGGCCAGACACAACACTTTTGAATGCGCCAAGGATGTGGGGGCATGTTGTGCTAAACCCGTACAATGCGCCGAAGTTTGGCGTAAAACCGTCGTATAAATCTACACCAGTTTCAAAGTGACTTGGCTGAGACGACTTTTGTCATAGAGCGGGACACATTTATAAAGTGCTGTGAGACACTTTCATACATACTGTCAGATCATACATACTATTCAAAACTAAGGTGGAACTGGTGAGTCGGGTCCTAGATACTGAAGGAAGCATATGTCATGAGCTGGCCTGGTGAGTATATAAGGTGTGCTGTCGGTTGTCTGCACACACGTGCCTCATTTTAGTCATGAGTAAAAGAGATGATTTATCGGTGTCATAAATTCTGAAACCGTGCAGTTTGCAAACTATTCGTTTGCTGCTGTGGTGAAAGTGTACTGAGAGTGGACAATTGGCACCATTGCAAATAAGCAACCTGGAAACTGCGGCGCACTACATGCCTTTGATGTGACTTTCAGATGAACTTCACCAACTTCAGGAGCACAAGTGCGGACTAACACATTACATTAGAGCAGCTTACCACTTAAATAAACCAGAGGGCTATCAGATGTGTGTCTTACAAAAGAGTTCAGTGAAATCTACTGTGTATGGGGCTCCAAAGTAGATGGATGGTCACTGCACCTCTGCTTAAGAAGTTGAATCAGCAGAAAATACTTCATTTTTCACAGCAGTATTAGAATGGGACCTTCTCTGATTTTCAAAGGGTTGTCTTCTCTGACGAGTCAGGTTTTCTACTTTTTCAAACGGATGATCATCAGTGAACAACCACCCTACAACCATTGCTGGAATAACACAGTAGGCATTCTCTGGGTCCATTCATCCATGTAGAAGGTGCTCTCTACCTATTTGGGTATTAATCTATATTTGCAGGTCATGTAAACTCATACATGCAGATTGTCTTCCCTGAGGCGGATGGGATCATCCAGGAAGACAATACGAAATGCCAATTGGCTAGAATGTCTGACATTGGTTGAAAGAGCATGACCAAGACTTCCTAATATTACCACGGCCTCTTGATTCCACAGACTTGAATCCAACTGAGCATCTTTGGGAGCACCTCAAGTGTCATGTTTGCTCTATGGATCCTCCCCAACACACCCTCCAGAAGTTGTGAGATGCATTACAGTCAGCATGGCTGCAGATACCAGTCACAACCTACTAGGATCTCGAGCTGTTCATGTGACTCTAGATATTAGCTGGTGATCATAATAATCTTGACTGTGAGTAGTACTATACCTATATTTATCAATATTTGGGAGGAGACACAAAGAGTTTTTTTTCTTCTTCATGGATTCTGAGAGAATTAGAAGGAAAAACATTTGTATCCCATAGGGTGCAACTGTACAGGGTCTGCCCACATAGCAGTTCCATGTGAATGTCATTGTACTATAGTTGCAAGTTTTATTTTTACTACGTTTAAAACAGGTTTTGTTATATGCTACTAATTGATTTGTTATAGTATAATCAAAAATTTTATTGTACAGGGCAGCGTTCCAAAAAGTTTACTACACTTATTGCTGGAGATTGTTTCTGTAGTTTGTTCATCCTACTCAAAGTTATCCTTAGGTCTTGTTCAAACTAAGAACCAGCCCTATGTGACCTGTATACAATTGAATACCTGGTGTTCAAAATAGCATATACCATGGAATAGTCCTTAGTCAGGGGTGTAACTAGAGAAGCCAGAGCCCGAAAGCAAACTTTTGGATGGGGCCCCCTCCACCCCCTCGCCCACCTCCCTGACCATGAACATTTACCAGGACATGCTGTTAGATAATGTAGATAATACAAGGGGCAAATACCTCACCATACATATCACCATCATACTGCTACCAAACAATCCACTATACTAAAACCAATATTACCAATAACACACATACTACATATGGACTTGATTATACCACCAGAACATGATCACAAATTACCATCACATAGTGACTGAATAATACCCCTACACTATTACTGATCAGTACACAAAGACCAATAGTACCGCCATATAGTGACCATATAATGGTATATACTAGTGTACACATGCTCTGCAGACTGTATATTACCTCCATACAGTGACCATATAGTGGTAGACACCAGTGTACACAGCCTGTGCAGACATATAAAGGATTACAGTGTAGTTACATCTTGTGACTCACAGGTGACGTTTCACTGATGAGTCGATGACTTTCCCCTTTGTTCTGCATCCGGTCCAGTCCGCCATCATGATGACGTCTCCCGACCACTTGTCCCTGCAGATTTAGACACAAATATCTTAGAATCCTCACTTTTCCAGCACCTGCCCCCTGGCTATATGGGGTACATTTAGGCAGGCAGGGTTGAGATATGATATATGGGGCACCAAATAGGCATGGTGTACGTAGCCAATAGAGTGCCAATATAGGCAGGCAGGGTTTAGGTAGCTATAGGTAGCCATACAGGTAGACAGGGGTTAGGTGGGCTATAGGGGCCATATAGGTAGGTTTAGGTAGCTAAAGGGGCCCCATATAAGTAGACAGGCAGGCTGCGGGGGCTATACAGGTAGGCAAGCTTTAGGGGGCGATAGAGACTATATAGGCAGACAGGCTTCACGGTAGCTATAGGGCTATTCAGGCAGACAGACTTAGAGCTATATAGGCAGCCTTTAGGGGGCTATATAGGCAGGCTGGGGGGTATAAAGGCAGGCTGGGGGGGCTATGCAGGCAGGCTGGGAGGCTATGCAGGCAGGCTTGGGGTATATAGGCAGGCTAGGGGGCCATGCAGGCAGGCTGGGGGTATATAGGCAGGCCAGGGGGGCTATCTAGGCAGGCCAGGGGGCTATAAAGGCAGGTCGGGGGGTATACAGGCAGGCTTAGGGGTATACGGCAGGCATAGGGGGTATACGGCAGGCATATGGGGGTATACGGCAGGCATATGGGGTATACGGCAGGCATATGGGGGTATACGGCAGGCATATGGGGTATACGGCAGGCATATGGGGTATACGGCAGGCATATGGGGGTATACGGCAGGCATATGGGGTATACGGCAGGCATATGGGGGTATACGGCAGGCATATGGGGTATACGGCAGGCATATGGGGGTATACGGCAGGCATATGGGGTATACGGCAGGCTATGGGGCAGGTAAAATAAGAAATAGTTTACTTACCTCAGTCCCCGCTCCCCGATGCGCCACGCTGCAGTCTCTCTGCAGCTCTCTCGGCCCTGGCTAGCACGGGGCGGGGGTGATGTGACGTCACCGCGCGCGCCCACGTGATCACAGAGGGCCGGAAGGGGAAGTAGCCGAGCAGAGCGATCGGCAATCCGTTCTGCTACCTCTGGGCAGCGCTGCCTCTGAACACTCAGGCCAGAGGGCCCGGGCGTTCAGAGGCAGCATGCGCCGGGCCCCGCAGATCCCCACCCGCCGCAGTGAACTGTTAAGTTCACTGTCGGCGGGCCCAGGAGCGGCATTACTGGGGTAGCGGACGCAGTAGCGCACGGGGGGCAACTGCTACCCCTGCTACCCCAGTAGTTACGCCCCTGTCCTTAGTCTAAAACAGGACTATGGTTTGTTTATGGCTATATGTATATATGTTTTATTTGTGGGACAGAATAATGTGAAGCACTACATTATTCTATCCATAAAACAAAGCATATACAGCAGAAAACAGACCAAATGTAGTCACAAGTTAACCTTGTTTGGTCCATTACAGCCTACGAGCTTACATGGTGGTTAGGCCGAAAAACACATCTGCACAGTTTTTAGTAGGTATTCAGACTAATAGGGCTAGTTCTTCATATGAAGGGATCTGCACAAACTAGTGTTCCCCAAAATTGCATGATAATGTATTTCTCTAGGTTTTGTCTCCATATTTCTCCCACACTTCGAAAAAATACTTAAATGGAATTATGTAAATAATGACAACCTGTAAATTGCAGAATATGCATTTAAATTACTATTGGGTCACTGTTAAATTTGACCTGAATATCAACAATTCGATTCAGGACAGAACCCAACCTGAGTTTTGGTAAAATTTGCGAGGAAATCATCTGCTATCTAAGGCCTATAAGTCAATAGCACAGAGCTCCAGCCAATGAACTTCTTGTCCTTATACCAGCATGGTGGTCATCATCATCATCATCATCATCATGATAGTAATAATCTTTATTTATATAGCGCCTACTGTACATATTCCACAGAGCTTTTCAAATTAGAGGGTATGGCTAGGTCTACACTGCATCGGAGAAAAAGCTGCCGAAAGTCGACCATTTTTTTTCCGATGCAGGATCGTGGTTTTTTTCACGTTTTGCACAAAAACCATGGTCAGTCCTAGTCTTTTAGCCATCGGCCCATACATTGTATTGTATAGGAAGATGACGGAAAAACTAAAGATGCCGGTATATTATACAACATGTTGTATAATACGCCGGCACCAGAAGATGAGCAGAAAAAAAACGACCTGTCGAGATTACTGGTCATTTTTTCTATTGTCGTTTATGGGGCAGCCTGAACAAGCATATTTTCGGCGGTTTTAAATCCTAAAACTGGGGAAAATACGAGCGTATTGAGCATGGGAGGTTCAGATGATTGATTGATTCATTTAATTGATGATCATCAGCAGACCTCAGAGACCGGGCAGAATGGTAGACAGAGATAAGGGAGTATATGTAGAAATGGGCAGTGCTGTTGAGAGTTTTATGGATCAGAGTGATTAGTTTATGCTGTTTTCTGTACAGAATAGACAACCAGTGCAGTGACTGACACAGGGTAGATGCATCAGTAAAGTGGCTGGAAAGAAACATGAGCCTGGATGCTGCGTTCAGGACAGATTGGAGAGGGGAGAGTTTATCAAAAGGGAGACTGATAAGCAATGAGTTACAGTAGTTAAAGGGGTTCTGCCACGATCTCATTTCATACCTCCTGTACCCAGCTCTTCAGCTCTGTGTGCTCAGAAGGGGGGCGTGTGTGATTTGTTTGAATCACCAGGCCTTTCCTCTCTGTAGTCAAAGAAAGGTCTGTTTCTTTAAAGCATTGTGAGTAGCTGAGAGGTAAAAGTTTTGCCTTCAGGCACAAAGGTCCTAGGTTCAAATCCCTGCAGGAACCAAACCTGTGGATTTTTTTTCTCTTTATCAATGCACATACCTCATTGATGTTTCTTTTTTATTTATTTGCACTGTTTGACTAATTACTAAGGAGTACAGAGAACAGGAGTAGAGTGACAGCACCTGGGGTTTGAACACTAAGTAGCTGCCTGAGAGGAGAAGTGATGTCTGAGCATGTCTGACCAGAACTGAGGAGCTCTCAGCCCTGGTCGTATCCCCTGGAGATGAGCTGTAAACAATGGATCACTAAAGGATCAGCTAAAGCAAAAATGGTGCAGAATTTTTAATAATAATGAATGGTGAAAATGTTTGTTATTTCATTTGCAAGCTTCCCACGTCAATTTTACTTTGTGGCAAAACCCCTTTAACATGAGAACATGTAAGCTGACAATATGAGTTTGAGTTGTTTCCACAGAAAAGAAAAGGACGTGTTCTGGAGAAGTTCCTGAGGTGCAAGTGACAGCAAGGCAAGAGATTGAATATAGGTAGAAGGATAGATCGGAGTCTAGAAAGACCGCAAGACAGTGTGCTTGCTGCCTAGGCATTATGGTAGTATCACATACAGAAATAGCAGGGTGGGGTTAGTTAGTAGATGGTGGAATGACAAGAAGTTCAGTTTTAATGAGGTTTAGTTTGAGGTAGAGAGAGGACATGATGTTGGAGACAGTAGACAGACAGTCACTGATGTTTTGTAGAAGAAAGGAGTAATGTCGTTGGAAGAGGTGTATAAATGAGTGTCATCAGCAAAGAGATGCTACTGAAAGCCAAATCTGCTGATAGTTTATCCAGTTGGGGCTTTGTAGAGTGAAAAAGGAGAGGACCTAGAACTGATCCCTGTGGAACCCCAACAGCAAAGGGGAGAGGAGAAGAAGTGAAATCTGCAAATGAATACACTGTAAATACAAATCCACATCACACACAAAGAGGTTTTTGCATTTAAGTGAAATATATATTATTCTTCTTATATATTTTTAGGTAACAATGATGCACTCCATATGCATAATTACAAACAAATTAACATAAGTATCAAATTGTGGGGCTTTGAGGAATCTTGTGGTCATAGAAATATAGTGATGATGTTTCGGTCATCGTATCGACCTTAACCATGTGGATCACTTAAGGGACTGAGGCAAGAAAATGAGTAAAATATGGAGGTGCTGGTAATGAATTTAGTCAACCGAAGGGCACTTCTGGGTACCTTTTAGTACACATTATGAATGAGGAGAGGCAGTTTGCTGGAGGAGCCAGAGATAGGGCACACAGTGGCTGCAAAAAAGGTTGGAGACTGCCAACCTTTCTCTAACCCTTTGCAGCCAGCTGCACACTCACCTGTCCTCGCTCTTGCTCCAGTCTTCACTGCTGTCGGCATCTTGCGCAACCTCGCTACGGTTCGCGCACCACCGCTCGATGGGACCCAATTATTTGACCAATAATCCTTCACCAACTGGGACTTAAGGAACTTCCTGCCTGTGCTCTGGGTGCATTTATTGACGTCCTGGTTCCTGTGTCTACTTGTACTGCTGATACCTGCCGTTATGCCAGTTTGTTACCTGTACTGCTGTTATCTGCCACTGCACCAGTCTGTTACCTGCCTGGGACTCTGCTACCTGTCTTCAGTTGCTACCTGCCTGTGACCTGTCACCTCTGCCTGTTCCAGCAGCCCTACATCCGGCACTTCGGCTGTCACCAAGAGTAGCCATGTCAAGATTAGCGTCCTGGGTGTTACCTGCAGCAAAGTCTGTCCGGCCTTGCGATGAGCTCCAGTGAAGACTAGGGGCGCCTTAAACCTCA
>JAODAL010080571.1:0-12197 GCA_025379985.1 Phyllomedusa bahiana | reverse complement strand
CGGGGGGGCAGCAGCCAATGCCATTATGCAGACGGTACACATGGCCTAAAGAGGGGTGGGGACCTGGGGGGTGTTGACCCACCGAGAGTGGAGGCGGTAAAAGAGTTTTGCCCATCCTTGCCATTTTGAAGAAGCCCCCAAAAGTCTGGCGGACTGCCCTTGTCAGCATCATTGTGGTGATCTTAGTTCTGGAACGATCGTTGGACACTCTGAAACAACAGGTCCCGCCACGCGGGAGCGGAGACGGACACAGATGGGGAAAAAACGGAGCCTTTACTCTCCGTCGAATCCAAAAGCCCACATTTTTCCCCAATTTTTATCGGTTTTATTAGGCATGGTTCGGGGTCCAGGGTTTAGTGCAAGGCACGCTTCAGCTCTCGGGGAGCATCATTCGGGAAAGCCCGGGTTTTGTGTGAAGCTGTGCCGGAGGCAGCGGAGGGGGAGGGGGAAAGGTTTCCTAGACACCGATGTTACCGCCCCCTGCCTTGGAAAGGGGTTGGCGTTTTGGGCGGAAAAGGGGAAGATGAGGAAGTCAGTTTCTAGTGCCCCTGACCCAAGGTTTTGGGAAATAAGGCCCCCTCTCTCACCGGTGCTTGGATCTCCTTTTTCCTCCAAAATATCCTCGCATTAAGGCATCAAAATGAACAACATTTTGGGGTTGCCACCTTCCGGACCCCCGGTACAAAAAAACTCAGATTTTTCTTCCACCCACCCAAAAGAGTAAAAATGCAGGAAATGGGACCTTGCGATTGATCAACTGAGACATCTGTTGCATCTATTCACGTTCTTCAAATGTCACGGGGAAAACTAGCGACGTAAACAGAGTAGATCCCAGGTAGCCGAAGGGGCAGCACGCAGCAGGCAAGGTGGCAGAAGCCCTAATGGTGACCTCTGGCAATTTTTATTACCACCTCCCCAAAAGATGCAATGAGGGCAAAACCCCAACCACAAGACCAGTTTAAGATCTGGTGCACGACTATCTCGTTCAACACCGATGTTTTTTGTTTTTCCGGACCCAAAGACTTCTGGTATCCAAATGGACGAATGGCCCGAGCTCGCTCGACCCCATAAGGTTTTGTACTCCCCACAGCCAGCGCTTTTCTAGCGGACCTTCGCACAGTTTGGAGGAGTCATTACAGCAAACGCACCCGGTTTCCCCCAAGATAATGTGGATCTTGACTTCATCGAGAATCAGACGGATTCTGAGATGTGTAGCCCCAAATTTTCCCGAGGCCCCGATTAGTTCCCGGGGTCTACTTAAACATCCCTTCAAACAAAAATGGCCCTTGAAAACTTTTTTTTAAAAAGATCATTTTTTACTCAATTTTTTATTCCTTTTCCAAACATTTTCTTTTGATGTTTTGCTGTGAGGGGAAATGTAAAAGACAGCAAGGTTTCATGACAACACCGTATTTCCTTTACTCACTTTACTTTAGAAGTTTTTTTCATTATCAACGGTTTGGGTCATGTTGCTGTGAATACAGCAAATTTGGTCCTTTGGAAAGCAATGTGGCTTCAATGGCATTTTTTCCCCTCACAATTTTAATAGTGGCTGAGAAGTCAATTTATAATTTTTTGGGGGCATGTTGCGTGAGTAAAGCATGATCATGGCCTTGGAAAAGAAATGGGCTTTTAATGACATTTCTCCCTCCCCAATTTTTAACAGTGGAAATTTTTTTAATTTTTTTTGGGGCATGCTCTTTGGGAAAAGCACAAACTCAGGGCCCTATTTAAAAAAATGTTGTTTCTAACGACATTTGTTCTTCACAAACTGTCCAAAGGGCAAAAAGGGCATGCTTTGAATTTTTTGGGGGGATTTTGCTTTTTTGAGCTATCTACAGGCCTATTATAAAAAAATGTGGTTTCTAAAAAGACATTTGTTTTCACAATTGTCAAGAGTGGTCAAGGGTGAGTGCTGCAGAAACAGGGAAAAGTAGGGCCTGTTAAGGACAAAATTTCAAAAAGACTTGTTTTTTCAAGATCTTTAACAAGCTATCAATCCCCTTTTTGAGACAACCCCTTTTTAAAACAATTTTTAAAAAGAAAACAAGACATGGGGGGGATTCCATCCTATTTTAAAAATGTTTTTCTGAATTAAACTCTAAAAAACTTGCATGTACAAAATAGCTGGTAAAAAAAATTCCCTCTGAATTGTAAAAGGGGAGGTACGGGAAAACTTGCCCCAGTGTGGTTATTCAGAGGACAGGGAGTATGGACCCAACGGACAAAAAAAACAAAGTACATAGCAATTTCCTCCAGCCGTTGAGTAAAAGAGAAAAAAGAATGGCAAAAAAAAGGGCCCTGGGGGAACGGGAGCGTTAACCACCGTTTTTCCAAGTGAACTCAATTGGTCCGCATCTACGGGGGGGCAAGCGTCCCCGGGACAGGGACAAAGTCCAGTGAAAAAAAAATGGGTTGAAAAACCCCTTTTTTTTCCGGCACTTTTTAACTGGGGGTCAAAAAGGTTTAATGGTCATTCTGCGGTACGGGACAGATATATCAATGTCCAGTTCAACAAAAATGGTGGTTAAAAGACCCTTTTTCCCCCGGCACTTTTTTAATTTGGGGGGGTAGCGGTTTTAAAGGGTAAATCCTGGGTCCAACAGGTTTAAATCAATGTCCAGTTAAAACAAAAAGGGTGGTTGAAAAGACTCCTTTTTCCGCCTTTTTAATCTGGGTCATGAGGTTTGGGCTAGCTGGGGCCCCGGGAAGGGTATATTCAATGCCCGTTAAAACAAAAATGGTGGTTAAAAGACTCCTATTTCCGGCATTTTTTTAAAATGGGGGGTCTGCAGGTTTGGGGCTCATGCGTGCCCGGGAAGGGGAAATAGTCTTTTCCGTGAAACAAAATGGGGGGTTCAAAACTCCTGTTTCCGGCACTTTTTAATCTGGGGTCATGCAATTTGGGGGAATGCTGGGCCCCAGGACAGGGATAGTCTATGTCCAGTGAAACTAAAAGGGGTGGTTTAAAGACTCCTTTTTCCGGATTTTTTTAATCTGTACTTCATGCATTTTTGGGGGCCATCGGGGGCCCAAAAAAGGGGATATCTTGTCCAGGAAACTAAAATGGGGGGTTTAAGACTCTTTTTTGGGCACTTTTTAATCGGGGGGTCATGCAGGTTGGGGGCTCGGGGGGGGCCCCCAGCCCGGGGAAAGTCTATTGCAGTGAAACTAAAAAGGGTGGTTCAAAGACCCCCTTTTTTCCCGGGCACTTTTTAATCGTACTTCAGCGGTTGGGGGCTCATCGTCCCGAACGGGGTGTTTTTTCCAGTAAACAAAAAATGGGGGTTTAAAGACCCCTTTTTCCGCATTTTTTTAATCGGGGGGCATGCGGTTTGGGGCTCATCTGGGCCCAGGACAGAGATGCCCCTTGCCTAAACTAAATGTGGTTCAAAGACTCCTTTTTTCCCGGCACTTTTAATCGGGGGTCAACCGCTTTAAAAGGTCATATGTGGACAAAACGGTATAGCCCCAATGCCCAGTTAAAATAAAATGGGGGTTTAAAGACTCCTTTTCTCACATTTTTAATCTTGGGTCAGACGGTTTAAATGGTCATACGGGGTACGGACAGATATAGTTAAGTCAGTTAAACTAAAGGGTGGTTCAAAACTCCTTTTTCCAGCACTTTTAATCGGGGTCATGCAGGTTTTGGGGTCATGCGCGTTCCAGGACGGGGATTTTCAATGTCCATTTCCCAAAAAAAATGAGTTCAAATCAACTGCCTTCTGGCATTTTTTAATTTGTGGGATGCAGGTTTAAGGGTCATGCTGGGTAAAAGACGGGGGATGGGAAAATGTGTGACTTTTTTTCTGTGGCTTTTAAAACCTAAGTGTTTGCCAAAGATTAGCACGATCCATTTGACTGTTGTGGTTTTTAAATTTCCCATTTCCCACCTTTTTGGGGTGTAAGAATAAAGGGTGTTGGTGCTCTCCCAAGATTTAAGGGTCATCGATGATAATCTTCATCGACCATGAATATCTTGTCGATGATGGCCATATAAACCTCGACCCATGCCCATAGTAACGTAATCGCTCAACAAAGCAGTTGTGTGCTGTGAGCAAATAGGAAAAAAACTGGAGTCCTTTAATTTGGGTTTCAGATGTGAGTCCTGGCATCCTGTAGAATGGCAATTTTCCTCCCCCGTTTCCTCTCCATTTGCATTGAAAGTCAGAAAGCACTACGGAGGAGGGGGTGCCTAGAATCGGGAGCAAAGGGATAGTGTTGCGGGGCTGGTTGTGAAGTTAGGTGTGCTTTCAAGAACGTTTTTCACTCGACGTTGCATATCAATGTTTTATTTGTAGTAACAAGTAGTGAGGGAGGGGGGATAGAGTCGGAATTTTTGGGGGTATCAAGATGGCCGCGTTAACTTCAACCCGGAACTTCCGGGGTTCTTTGGATTGCTTTGGATACAAGTATGGGCCCCAGGGAAATGAAAGGGGGGTTTGGTTTGCCTTTCCGGATACAAAGAAGTTTGGACTTCTAAAAATGGCGCAGAAAAAAAAAAGGGTGGTTTTGGCAAGGGGAGGGGGGAAGAAAACCGGGAGGGGGAGGATGAGGGAAACAAAGGTAATCGTGTTGTAACGTTTTTCCCACAACTACGCAAATTTCGTGTTAAAGGAATTTGATTATGTCCCGTCACCAAATTGAAAATCGCCATCTTTGGGTGGCGGCACTCTTTATGCATTTCCCCAAACCCTTATTTTTTTTTACATTCATTTTTAAATGTTCTACGCTTTGCTAAGAATCCCTTTTTTTGACGAGCGCTATAATTTCTCTTATCCCACCGAGATGAAAAAATGTGCTGCAGCCGCCCCCCTTAAAAATATTTAAATCAAAGCCAAGGTTTACACCTCCAGAATTTCAGTGTGAAAGATAACAAGTATGTAGTTTAAATAAAAAATTAAACCCCTGAATCAGTTTTTCTTACCAACCAAACAAAAAAATTAAAACCACTGTAGTTAAAATTTAACCCCCGACATTTAAAACCACTATCAATGTCTTCTCCATCAGCAGGTAACAAAAAATTCTCAAAAAAAAAAATGTGCTCATCTGTCAATAACACCCAAAACGAAACCAAGATTTCTTCAAAAAGGGCTACAAAAACCCAAAGATCTTCGTCTTACCACTGTATAACGGGCTAATCAATCGTCGGTCTAAAAAAAAAGCAGGCTTTGCAATTGGCCAGTTCTCTTCAGGAATGCGATCACTTTTAAAAACTATTTTGTATAAACTTATCTGTTATATAACTCTAAAAATTTATGTAGGCTTGGGTTCCCCTTCGAGGGGTCGCTTATCTATGATATCCATTTTTTTTTTTTCCATCAACCCTAGCCCCTACCTACATAAAAATATGACACTGAAAGGAAAAAACACTACCCCAGTCACATATACCTTACAGAACAAAAAGCAGGGCTTTAATTGGAGGTTTAAAGGAATACCAATATACCCACCTTCCAGGCAAAAACGCTAGAGGACACCTGAACGTTACACAGGTCTCCTAAGAAGGCACCCACCAAAAGACTTTCGTAGAATGTCCGAAAAACGTAAGTCACAGACAAAAAGGTTGTAATTTTCCATTTCTGTGGATTGCGGCCCAATGATTGGGGCACCCCAGGACCGGCATCGATGGTGACTCAGCCCCCCCCCGGATACCCTGGACGTTTGGGTCACGGACCACTGTAAAAAGGATAAATCGGGGGGAAATTACTTTGTTCACCCTTTCCCAATTAAATCCCTCCCCGAATTAAATCATTTTTATTGCGCCGGCACCAGACTTGAGAAATAGACCGACCCCTTTTCCTTTTGGGACATAAAATCTGAATTTTAAATCACATAAATTACACCCCCAAAAAATTTTTAATCACATACTTTTTTATAAACGAGGGGAATTGGGGGTCGCTAAAGACAATTTTAATTTGCATGTACGTATAAAGCTTTAGCTGATTGATCCCTTCCGAACGCTCTGTTTATCGGGGGAAAGGGGAGGAAGGCCTTGACTTTCTTGCTTCAAACAGGCAAGCTTTGTTAAGGAAAGCTTGTGAGAGAGATTAAAGTTCGAAAGGATGTATAGCAAAAAGCAGTTTAAACAACTATCTGTGAGCTTAATAAGAAATAATGATGAAACAACTTTTGATGTTTTTTCCTTTTAAAATTACCAACTTAACTTATTATTTATATTTTATATAAAATATAATATATATATATTTTTATTATATGTATGTCTCCTCGTCAGGCAGGTATATAATTTGTCCCTTAGCAGGCTTTTTTAATATAAATATAATAAAATATTATAATATATTTTATTTTATTCACTAGGCAGGTTATTGAAAAAGGTCACTCCGGGCAGTAAGGGGGCATCACGCAGGTAAAAGGGGCACTCTCGGCGGGTATAGTGGGGGCACCCTCGGCAGGTTATACTAGGGGCACCTAAGGCAGGTATATAGCTGGGGCACTCTCAACGGTATAAGGGGCATTCAGGCGGGAAAAATTTAGTGACCCCTTCAAGTATTAGTGACACTCTTAGGCAGTATATGACATTTTCAGGCACGTATATAGTGACACTTTCAGGATTATTAGCAGGGGCATTTAAGGCGGAAAATTAGTAGGTGCATCAAGCGGTTTATCTAGGTGAAACTCAAAGGCAGGATATAGCTAGGTCACCTAAGGCAGGTAATGCAAAAGGGCACTCTAAGGCGGGTAAAGCTAGGGCACTCTCAGCGGTTATGATGGGGCACCACAGGCATATAGGGATCGGCGGGTCTAGGGGCCTCACGGGTAATGGGGCCCTCAGAGGTAAAGGGGCACTAGCGGGAATAGAGGCTCGGAGGGTATGGGGCCTACAGCTATGGGGGCACTCAGAGGCAATAGGGGCACTCAGAAGGTATATAGGGGCACTCGGGCAGTTCAAAATAACAAATTCATACTTAACCTGTTCCCGGGCACGCGCTGCTTTGGGCCCTCCCCTCCACCCCGGGGAAACTCCCCGGGCGCTCTCGGGGCACGCCTATGACGGCTTGCGCCCGGGGAGGCAGGTCGCGATGACTCACTTCATCACACGCTGCCTGGTGAGCCGCACGGGGGCCGCGGCGGGGCCCCCCAGCCTTTGAGGGCCCGGCGGCCCGCTGTGTCGGGCCGGAAATAAACCGGGGGGATCCCGCACCCCCAGAAGCCGGTCCGACACTGTCTGCAGGGCAGGAGCGCTCGCCTTGCTCCGCAAAGTCCCAAAAGAGCCCCGCTTTGGCCCCTGGCAAACGGCCTGGACCCGGCGAGTTCGGGGCCCCTGACTGGCCCCAAAGTGCAGGAGAGGTAAGCGCCCTGGCATCGCCACCTTGCCCACCCGTCGCCCCCCCTGCCACATATCACCACCACACATGACCGAATACCCCAACACCAGACCCATATCACCCCCCCTAGTGACCCCAAAAACTGGACCCTAAACACATATCACCCCCTCATAGTGACCAAATACTGCGACACCTTGATCACATATCACCACCACATAGTAACCAAATACCACAACATATGATTCACAAACACCACCCCTGTGGTGGTACCAAAAACCATTTACTCTCCTTTTTAACCCTAAAGGACCAACAGTAGTGGATGCCCGTTTACAGAGGGCCCGCGACATATAACTTACGTAAAAGTTACATCCAGCACTTACAGGGGGAAGTCCAAAGAGTTGTTTTTCTTTTTCTTTTCTCCCTCTGTCCCAGCCCCCCAGACGCTTCTCTGGCCATAACTCTTTTTCTGTGAATTTACAAAACAAACATCTTGACTCCTCAAATTTATCAGCACTTCTCTACCAATTCCTATCTCATACAAAAATCCCCATTTATAGCACCTCATTAGTAGCCATGAAAGCCCGCTGTACCAACAAGCCCCCCATAGCCCTGTAGTAGTCCCGTAGCCATGTAGTAGCCCCTGTAGCCCGGCAATTTGCCCCCGTTGCTCCCCGTAGCCTGTTTCCCCTGTAGCCAATAAAAGCCCCGAACCCGGTAATAGCCCCCCATAGTCAAGGGGGAGCCCCTATGCCATGTGAGCCCCTATAGTCATTAATACCCTAAACCCCTGTAGCCCCTGTATTCCCCCCGTATAGCCCCATAGCCGGTAATAGCCCTAAGAGGTAGTAGCCCCCCATAGCCAGGTGCCCTTTATAAAAAGTACCCCATGTAAGGGGTAGCTTCGTGTCTATATTTAAAAGGGAGGCCCCCTATACCAGTAATTGCCCTTATAGTAAAGGAGTACCCCTTACCAGGTAATAGCCCCTATAGAAGGAGTAGCCCTGAGATAATATCCTTAAGTAAAGGGTTTTCCCCCATAGCCCCCCACATAGGTAACCCCTTTTCCCAGTAAAATAGTTCCCTTAATACCCCCCTTTTGTAAAGTGTACCCACTATAAAAAGTAGTGCCCCTATAGCCAGAAATTGCCCTTATAGAAAGATAGTACCCTATAGAAAGGTAGTAGCCCCGTTAGTAAGTTAGACCCCCATAGTCAGGTAATAGCCCAATAGTAAGACAGTACCCCTATCCCGGGTAATAGCCCCCTATACCAGATGTACCCCCTGAAATAGCCCTTATATGGTAGTAGCCCCTGCAGCTAATGATAATAAAATTAAAATAACCTACTCACCTCACCACAGTAAGCATCCAGGACTGGGAACTGCTGAGCAGTGTAAGCGGTGTGACGTTATCACGCCGCTTACGCTGTCACACAGCTCCCAGGGATCTCCTGGGTCGGCAGAGGTGCGACGCTGATAAATACAAGAGAGAAGCCTCCTCCCTGTACCAGCCGGCCAACCTCCAGGTGGGTGAGGCGCCCCGAGGAACGGCCCTGGTCAGGGGAAATCTTTAATGTATGCCCCTCATATTTGGTATCACTGCGTGTGTAATGATTCATGAGATTTAACCCGTACAATGAAGAATATTAAAAAAATATTAAAAAAATAAAACTATGGTAGAATTGCAATTGTTGTTCATCCTGCTGCACATAAAATGGAATAAAAAGCGATCAAAAATTCATGTGAACCCCAAATTGGTGGCAATGAAAAGATCAGTTTTTCCTTTAAACAGCCTTTACATAACTCCATTTATGGAAAAATTAAAAAGTTGTGGCAATCAGCAGAGAACGATGCATAAACATTGTTTTACGCATTAAAAACGTTTTATTTTGAAACTGCTACAACACAAAAAAAGATATAATTTGGATATCACTGTAAATGTAAAGACTATCATGTCATG
This sequence comes from Phyllomedusa bahiana, assembly GCA_025379985.1. Classification (NCBI taxonomy): domain Eukaryota; kingdom Metazoa; phylum Chordata; class Amphibia; order Anura; family Hylidae; genus Phyllomedusa; species Phyllomedusa bahiana. The sequence goes on along the minus strand of JAODAL010080571.1, from coordinate 2,957 downwards.
TATACTACACGGTAAGCGCTGTAAAAAATAAAAATCACTCCCAGAAGTGCAGTATTTTCTTTATCTTGCATTGCAAAAACAGATTAAAATGCAATCAAAAAGTCATGTGTCCCCCAAAATGGTACCAAAGAAAACATCAACTAATCTTGCAAAAAACATGCCCTTACAAAGCTCTGTACACAGAAAAATAAAAAGTTTTGGCTCTTAGACTATGGCAATGCAAAAACGTGTTTTCTTTTCTAAATAAAATGGTTGTGACAAGTGGCCCCGTGGCCCGACCTGCGGGCGGCAGACGCACTCGGGTCCTTGACGTCCCCCCGGTCTCGCTCCTCTTTACAGGAGCACTTACCCGACCGCGCTCCTGCTTCCTCTGCCGGCCGTTGAGCGCGTCCCGCTCCTAAGGGCACGCGCGCACTGGCTCTCTCTAAGTTAAAGGAACAGTGCGCTGGTAATTGGCTGGTTGCAGGCCGCCGATCCGATATATGTTCTTCCGGCATGTCCTCGCCAGATCTTCAGTGCCTCGAACCTGTTGAGAAAGCATTCCCAGTGCGTTCCTGTCTAGTTCGTGTTTCTGACCTTTTGGCTATGTCTTTGACTACGAATCTACGCTGCCTGCCCTGACCTGTTGGCCTGACCTTGACTTCGAGTTAGCCTTACGATCCGGTACCTCACTGCGCCTCGGCAGCCGCCGCAAGCTAGTCGTGCCAGGGGTAGCAACCTGGTAGGACTCCCGCCGCAGCAAGCTCATCCTGATTGGCGGCGGGCTCTGGTGAAGACCGGGACCTGCTTATACCACGCTCCATGGCGTGGCCGCTACCACCGCTTGCGGTGGCCCAGAGGATCCACTACCTGTGTTGTTACAAAGGGTTTTTATTGTGCTAAAGCAGTAAAACATAAAAAATTACTGTAATCTTATTGACCTGATGAGTACAGTTAACATGTCATTTATACCGAAGAGTGACCACTGTCAAAAATAAAAAACACGGGCGGGACGCTTGATGGTGGCCGCATTTTAGAGAGCTCCGCTACACTCCCGAGAATATCCGCAGCCATCGGAGAAACAGCTACTCCTTTTGCTGATCCAACGACCCAGTAGGATCAAGCAACTCGGGATACAGCTAATGAGCCCTCACTTGCCAGCCCCGGCGGTCAGGAGGCTAAGTAGTGCCTCAGCCACACCATATTGGCATAGAGAGACCGAGGACCGGCGCCTGAACACCGCGACCCGTGGCCGCACGTAGAAAAGAGCCGGACCCGGATTAAGAGGTTGAGAGTCCAATCCCCGCCGCAAGTCTTCACACAGATTGCAGCTGATACTACCCTGTGACACCGGCCGTGGACATCGGAGTGACGCGCGCCAGATCTACGAACGCCTGGAGGAGCCTGCTGCCCACCTGTGGAGATCGTGACTCCAGCGGCGCCCGCCGCGCATCTTGAGGTCCGGGAGCAGCCGGCAGAAGGGGACCGCGGCACGGCCCTTGCGACCCGACATCGGAGAGGACCGGAGAAGCAGCGCCTCAGCGCGGCTCCCAGACAGCAGTGCAGCGGAGGACTAAGCCTTGCAGGCTTGCCTGCCATCAGGGGAGGTGAGCACGTTCCGTGGGGAGAACCCCCAATTAACCTGGGTACGGCAGAAAATCGCCTGGCAGCTCCCTCCACTCGCTTCACACTTTTGGCGGAAACACCGCCCGCCATCTCCTTCACCGACCGCGGCCATTACTGCACCAGTGGCGGGAACGCCCGCCATTTTACCTCCCCCTAAACCCCAAAGGGAGACTATCTAAGAAAGCTAGTGCAGCGCCTTTAGACAGAGACTCCGCAGTTTCAGCTGTGGCGAACCGTCCACTGTCCTTCACACTTTAAGACGCATTGCACTCCTCATGCCAGAATAGGGGGTAGGATGTTGCTCTGACCCAAGCAAACTCTTCAAACATCACTAAGAAGTTTGCAGCAATAAAAACTGCTTGTCTTGAACTGTATAGTAAAAGCTGACTGCTCACCGAGCTCCTCTAGTGCAGCAATGAGAGCTTAGATAAATCATTGTCTGCAACCTAGCACATCCAGCTCCATCTGCAGTACAACACTGCCACCTGCTGGTCCATGGGCAGATTACACCTACTTATAAGCCCTCGCTGAAGCAACATCTTATTAAAACACACCTCGTCGAGCCTTATTGTCTATCTTGAAAGCAGACCGTACTCTTCCCATTACCAACGAATAGCCTACAACGGGAAACCACTCACCTTGTGGCCATAAACCATCTCTCAACTCTAAAAACATCCAACCAATAACTAAGAGACCACTTGACAAATACTCCACAACAAGCCCACTACCGAGGATGGCAGATCACCGCTAGAGGCTCCGTATAACTAACACTGAGGCTTTATCTCCTGTGAAAACATACCATGTAACTTTAGCTCTTTTTAGGGTCATCCGTCCGAATTCAGTAATAAATCTCCTCACGTCCCGCCCCGGCGGCTATGAGAAAATACCTAACGCCAAGTGCTCCTACCAGCCATAAAAAACAACAATCACACAAAACCTCTCAGAGTCAGGCAACCTCCTCCATTAACCTGCGCTCTAAAAACAAGGGACTCCCATCTCAACAGAAGACAGGTCCTGTCTCTCCACAAACGCCAGTCATGGCTACACGTCCTGAGAGCGACATCTCAACGGAGCAATGGCCATCACCCTCTAGCCCGTCAGGACCATCTGCCTTGGAGCATCAACACATAACTTCTATAGTACAGGCAGTCTCCAGTATAATAATGCCCTTAATAGATAAAAGGTTGGACCCATTTCAGGCCTCGGTAAACTCGGCCTTAGCCCAAATAACCAATACCGCTCAGAGAATAAGCGACCTGAGACGAGAAACAGCGACGCATGAACCGAACAATTGCCGTACAAGATTCCGCACACCTGACAAAAATCGGTTGTTGAAACAAAATAACGAATTA
>JAODAL010080570.1:0-12197 GCA_025379985.1 Phyllomedusa bahiana | reverse complement strand
AGAATAGTCCCAAAACATCACTAAGACGGGAAAAGACTAAAGATGATGAGAGATAAGTTTCGAGTGGGGGTTTTTCCCCAGATATGTACTGACATAGAAAATTGGATACTTCGACTCGGGCAAAAACTCAACGCATTCCATTTGTTAACACATATCACCCCAAAATGGTAGACATACATAGGGTCATTAAAAAACATTGGCACATTTTAGGTGATTCTTACCCTGAGATTGAAATATTCAAAATCCGTTATGATTTTTCCAAACGCCCCAAAAGTAAAAGGATACGTTGTGAGAGCTGATTTTGGGGGTCCCAACAAGGTGGCATACTCAGTCATTTTTCTACTCCCAAAACGGGGGACCCCCCTCTTACAGTGCTGTCACGCTCGACATTATAAGGGGAGACACTTATCGCACCCACGGAGGGGCAAAAAATTTATAATAAAAGGTTCTTTTTTCATGTAACAGTAATTTGTGTTTATCCCCTAAAAGTCCTTGGGGTTCCTCATGTTGGGGAACTATTCAAGGTGAAAGACGGCTTTGAGCCATAAATCCTCCATTGGGTGTAAAAAAAACGGGGTTTTGAAAAATTTCCTCACTTTTCAAAAAAAGGGGAATAAATCTCTAAATTACGTTTCCAAATTTGGGAACAGGTAAAAAGACCCAGTGGGGGAGGAATCATCAACTTTTACTAAAAGAAAGGGGTTCTCTATGGATTATAGATTTAACACCTTTCCCCCCAGGGTCCAATAGAAAATGGTTTTCCCTTTTTTTGAAAACTTCTACTGTTTTATGTAAAATCAATTTTTTTTTTTCCCTTTTTTTCGCAACGAAATGCTGGTCATCGGGTGGATTCATAGAAGATTCTTTTCTCTCTTTTTTTCTTTCTCTTTTTTTCTTGTTTTCTCCTTTTGGCTTATATTTTCTTCCTTTCTTTTATTTTTTTGTTCTCCTTTCTCGTTTTGTTACAAGTCTATTCATATGTATCCCTTTTTATTTTTATTATTTTTTTTTTTTTACTTTTATTTTTTAATTTTTTATATTTTTTCTTATTTTTTTTTCTTTCCCCCCCCCTTTTTTTCCCCCTTTTTTACCTTCTTGCATTATCTTAGCTATGTGTATGTTTTTTCCCCCGTTTTTTTTTTTAGTTTTTATTATCTATTACTATTTTTATCTCTTCTTTAGTTTCCCCTGTGTTTTAGTATCTTTGGCATTGGGGATATAGGGCGATGCGCCGCTCTCGTTTTTTGCCAAGTTTTTGTTTTTTATACTTATCTCGTATTAAACTATCTTTTTCCCTTTATTTACTTACCCTACGGTTTTATCTCTATAATCCTCCTTATATTTTTCTTTCTCTGATCTTAACATATATGGGCGCTGTGGCTCTTCTGCGCATGCGCCGAGTCACGTCCGGTTGGCTAAAACTACATCTCCCATTTTCCTAGCCGGAAATGACGCGTCTGCCTGAATTTCGGTTTCGGGGTGATCAGCCCAGGTTCCGGCCCCTTTTTTTCCATTTAGACACTCTCTATTCACTGGCTCCTTAATTTTTGGCTACGGCCCTTATCTCATCTTTCCAGTTTTTCCTTTGGGAAGTTTTTGTCTTGGGATTATTAGGGCGTACTAGTTTGTCATTGCTGATAATGTTTTTCCCCCTTTCTTTACAAATTATGGGGGATAGAATGACAAATTTTCAAGCATTGTATTCCTATCTGACTGGATCGATTGTTATAAAAAGGGGATTTACTTTAACAAGTTTCTTTGGATATTTTTTTCCTTTATGCAAAATTTCTTGTATATTTTTCATAGTCTCCTAAAGGGGTTTTGCTTTAATTGTTATATTGTACAATTTATATAATTTTGTGGGGGTTTTATGGATTAAAATATAATATATATTATTTATATAGAGGAGAGTAGAAAAAATAGGGGGCCACAAAGTGAACAGTTGAAGTAAGGCTATCGCAAAGCCTATAAGGTTACCTGATTTTGTTGTGCAATGATGGAGGCACAACACTCACAATACTTGCAAAATATAGAAAAAAACCCAAAAGGAACCACGGCACCCAGGGTATTCTTACCCCACGCTCCCGTAGCGGCGGGAAATAGCACAGCCAAAAAAAAAAAAACAAAAAACCAGGCTCTCGGGGAAGCCCAATATGCTCAAAACAGACGAGTTATTTAAACGTGTCTTTATTTCTGATAAAACGTGGGTATGCAAAACCTGCGCAGAAAAAAAAACAGCAAGCTAAAAGATTTTAAAGGTTTCGTGTCTGACCGAACATTTCGTCAAAAGTCATGTCCGATCTGTACAAACAAAAAATTTAAAAGGACAATTATTTTCTTATTGGAAAACAGGGATGTCCTAAAATGCAAAGGGTGTAACAATAAAAAAACCGTCGGGGGGAGCCCAAAACTGAGCTGCCTGGAGTGTGTCAAAGACAGCTGAGTTAATTGGCTCTCCCTCCGGCGGGAGCAAAAATTATTACCCAAAAAAGCTCCCCCGGAGGGAGAGCCATTAACTAAATGTCTCTTTGACACAACTCTCAGGCAGCTCAGTTGGTCTCCCCGACGGTCTGTTTTATTGTTCCCCCTTTGCATTTGAGTGCACCCTGTTTACCAATAAAAAAATAATTGCCTTTTAAATTGTTTTTTTGTACATGATGGACTTACTTTGACGAATGTCGGTCAACACGAAACGCGTAAAATCTTCTAGCATTTCTGTTTTTATCTGCGCAGGTTTTGCATTTCCCCGCAGTTTTATCAGAAATAAAGACACAGTTTAAATAACTTGTCTGTTCCCACCCCTATTGTCTTCCACGACGCCCGGGTTTTTTTTTTTTTTTTCTTTGGCTTTTATATGATATTAATATATATAATATATTATAATATATGTATATTTAATATTATATATATTAATTATTATAAAATATATATATTATATATATATTTTAATATAAAAATGTCTATATTTTGACTTTTTTTTGATTTAAAATCTTAAAATGTAATTCTTCTTTGTATATTTATTCTAGTGACTCTTTGAGAAAGGTCGGATGACCGAAGCGTCAAATTGTACAGTCACTTATATTTGTCTTCACTGGAGCCTGTAGTGATTTTGTCAATAAAAATTGTTCACAAATATTTGCAACAAAACAATCGCAGTGTACAGTCAATCTTTGCAACTCCTGTGTTTTAACCTTAACAGAGCCAATCAACACTCAGGTCAGCACTGGCCCCCAATTTCCCCCCCTTTCCTCTTGTTGTTTAAAAAAAACAAACATGTCCAAAAGGAGAGAAGAGGAAGCAAAAGAGATCTTCATATAGCGACAGCTCCTTCTAGCAATGTCATCTGGCACTGAATAAACATTACAAAGAGTAGACACACATAACAAATAACACCTGTGTCTAGAAAAAAAAAATTCCAATTTTTATACTATAAAAGGGTTAAACATAAGGCAAAAAAAGTCTAAACCCCCGGGCCCAACCCCCCCCAAACCCCCTCTTCTGACGTAATAAAGAGTGAGTGGTCTCTGTCCTGAATCCCCCAGTCCGGGGGGTATAAACTAACTTTATCCCCAACTCTCTTAGACGGGGCCCGGACCGCAGGGAAAAGTCTTGTTTTTTTCAAAAAACCTCGGAGGTGAAAGGGGGGTAAAAGGAGAGTTTCGAGTTCTCAAAAATCACTTCCCCCCTTCTTTTGGGTCACTGCCAAAATGGTGTCTCAATCTCGGTAGTTCAGCAACTTGAGAATGAAAGGTCTCCCAGGGTGCAAGGGCTTGGTCAGGATCCTATGAGTCCTCTCCACCACGGAGTTAGCGGAAAATTCAATGGGTGCCAGGACTTGCTTTAATAGTTCCCTCAATAGACGGGCTGGGGGTGAAGGGCCTACGTCTGCTCCAGCAAGCCTAAGTTGCATACATTGTTATGTCTACTGCGATTTTTCGCATCCTCTGCTCTGGCTTGTAGAACCTTAAAGGGGTTGTCTCACTACATTAATTCATCTTACCTCAGTCCTGTTATCTTGGTATCATTTTGAATTCAGGGGCGTGTTTACTGGCTTCTACTAGGCTGCAGTACAAGCCAGGTCTGTGCTATTTGAACCCGTGCGAAATGCCTATCAGGAGAGTCAAAAAAAGGTCTGAGCTTTTAGCGACCTGAGGAGTGAGCAGCCCATTTCAAGAGGGGATAGTCGGGAAAAGGTAGGCAATGGGTTTAAAGGGCATATGTTTTCCAAAGTGACTTGGGTTTTTGCAAGATCTTTAACATTTAAAAAGCAATTTCCCTTTTAGGAGGGCAAAACCCCTTTAAATTTTTTGTTGGAGAGTTTGTATGGACTCCCTGTGAGAATGTGCGTTGTCTTCCACCTTGTTGATTTTCCTTTCAGTCTCTGTGGTCAATTTGTGGATTTTGTCAATGTTGTATCTTAAACGGTTCAGATCAGCTTGAAGATGGTCTATCTTGGTTTACTTTTTGCTAGTCGGCAGGTTTGTAATGGGGCCCCCAAAATTTCAGTGGGGAGGCTCGATGCTGGATCTGAATCCATTTGGCTCATGTTGTCGGTAATTTTTCTTGGGCCCCTTTTTGATGGGATACAAAGTTTCTATTTCGGCCCCCCCTAAATTTTTAAAAAGTTATGGCTCTTTTTGTAGGAAATTTTTGGGGAATGATAACTTAGTTGAAGCTATCTCAGCCTTGTCCAAGACCCTCTGCAGAACCCATTATTCAAATTGCTGGAAAACCCGAAAAAACTCCACAGCCCCCATAAAACATCTATCTACCGAGGGGGGGGGGGGGGGGGATGTTTGCCCGCAGATGGGAACAAAAGGGGCATATATTTATAGAGTAGAGGCTGGCCAGCAGATGGCGACACAGAGCATGTAATTGTAAAATAAATATTATCCAGCAAATGGTGCCACCAGATATGGAGCTGCAGAGTTGATGTCAGCTAGCAAGTGGTGTCTCAGGATATAGAGAAGAAAAAGTTTAGCCAGGGAGATGGGCAAAACCCCCAGGTTAATTTGTGTGAAGGGAAAATTTTTTAGCCAGTGATTTCAGGGAACCCGGTAAACTTTTGAAATATAGATGTTGGGCAGCAAATTTTATCACAGAATATAAAATTTAAATGCAGGTGTTAGCCATCAGATGTTTTCACAGCTAAACATAAGACATCAATTAATGTGCCATATATAGATATTTTGTGGTTACTGCACACAGTAGTGCAGGTGCCAGTAAAATGGGGAGACCAAAAGAAAACTCGAGATAAAGTAATTTCAAAAGGGTTGTGTGTGCTGGGAACATGCAGCTGTGGAATCCTAAGAGTGAGAGGACAGAAGCCGCCACTTCAGATGCTTCCAAGTTCCTAATTAGTCTCAATTGATAGACTTCCAGGATCAGAAGTGAGCTAATTATCTCCATAATAGCTCCTTCACAGTAGGGAATGTCTGATACTCCGTAGAGAGAGTTCCACTAGGGCTCTGGTTCTCGGCAGAACCTTTCAGTATATGCCCCCAGGTGCAGCAGCATAGGTCTACAGGTACCCGGGGTCGGGAAAAATTTGGGGCCAAACCCCACAACCATATCTTTATCTTTTCCCAAATTTGGTTTTGAAAAAAACGGGCGGCACCAATCCCCAATAACAAGCTTCAAAATACAATTTTTTCCCTTCAAAAAGAGTCCTTTTCATTTTCCCGGTGGTGCCCCTGCTCCGCAAAAAAAAAAAGGGCATGCAATAAACCATAACCCGGAGAAAAAAGTCAGAGGGGCACTCACCCGTCTTCGTTTCTTTTTTTTTTTTTCAATGATAGATTTCCGTGGACAAGCACAATGATTTCCTAGCCCAAGGCGTTTCACGCAAAAAAGCGTTTTGTTTAAGGCATGGTGGGAGGGGAGCACAGCTGCGCTTTTTTTACTCTCCCCTTTGCAAACCCCTTTTTGTCCCCGGGACCCTTTTCCCCAAAACAATTAAAAAAGCAAAAAATTTTTTTAAAAAAAACTGATAGATCGTTCCCTTTTATTCAACCCTTTGGACCTAGAAACTTCTGTTTTCCCAAATATCCCTTTCGATTCAGTTTTAACTTTTTTGGGATGTTAAACTAAATTGGGCTTTTTTTCCCATAACTCGTTCAATACCAGCAAACTGAATAACAGAGGTATCTCCTCCATGTACATTCGTATTTTGATCAATCAAGCGAGGTACCCCTTTCCCTGATTTTATTGAGTATATATGTTCTTTTATTCTTTTATATAGGGGTCTGATTGTTTTCCCAATATAGTAATAATTACAACTGCACCATAGTGCATACACCACAAAATTTTATTTGCATGTGATAAAATCTCTCATTGTATGTTGAACAGGTCCTAAACATATAGTATTTTTTGTCACTATTTTGGAACATAAGAAACAATTGCCACAAAAAATACTATATGTTTAGGACCTGTTCAACATACAGCGATTTCCCAGTATCAAGATGATCCTGAATTTGTATTACGTTGGAAACAAGCACATGTGGAACACTCTTTGAAATTAACGCATTTAGTAGTTGAAAGATCCACAAAAGAATAGGGAGCAAGTGTGTGCAAAGTTAGAAACAGCAAAGAGTGAGTTAAAAATTAGACTCACTGAAGCACAGTGGACGGATTCCAAAAGAAAATGGAACATCGTTTATACCCATTCAAAATGAAATTAAGGAGAGAAAAAAGGATAAATTTGTCAGAGACTATCTAGATTTTGTGCATGACCTTGTTTTCACTTGGAAGCAACAATCAAGCAAAAATAGAAGAGTGATAGGACATCACGGAGAAAAACCCAAAATTTTAATAAAAGGAAATTGGACTCTTCCGAAATTCGGGTGTTCTGACAAGGGGACGTTGTATGGAAAGTTTACATAAAATAAAAGGGGTTTTTTTCAAACGGGACAGGAATTCTTCCAGAACCCTTTTTAAGGCAAAAGGTTTGGGATTTTTGGAGGGGGAAAAAAAAAAGTTATTACTAGGATTCAAGAGGGAAAGGGGGCCTTTGGGGGGGTTTCTGTTCCAATTGCCAAAGAATCCAAAAATTTAACAATTGGTCATTATTTTTTAAATCGGTATTAAATAGGTGCAGATGACGATTACTTTTTTCCAAAATTAAATTGAAACAAGCATTTGATTTAAAACACAATTCCAGATAGATCTTAGCAAATCGCTGAGAAAGATTAATTTAAAATTGTTATTAAAAAAAAACAAAAAGGTGTAATAAATATAATATTGAAGGTAAAAAAAAGACGTAGTTGGTAGATGGGATTTCCCCGGGGAGGTAACATGCAGATTTTGATGGGTGATGTGGCAACCCGGATCTTTTTGACCTCCCCCATGAGGATAACTTTTGGGAAGAAGGGAAAAATGTGAAGATAAATTCTTGGGAGGTATTAAATATTTTTTTTTTTTTTTTTTTCCCCCTTTGTCCCGGCTGGGGCACTTCTCTGTTTTATAATGCAGTTTTAAAGGGGGATGTAAAGGGCTTTGACATCCCCTTTATTTAAATTTGGAAAAATTTATCCAAAAAGAAAATAGTGCATTGGGAGTTTGGGAGTGAGGTTTCTTTTGTGTAGTGTTTAAAGGGCCCGTGACAAAGGGGGAAATATTTTTATTTTTGGTTAGAGAATTTTTTGGGGAAAGAAGAAAAATCGAAAATTGGGGGATCAGACAACTTAAAAAAAATTAAAAAAAGGCCCGGAAAAAAACTAAAAAGGGCTTTTTGCAAACTTACTCCAAAAAGGGGTGCAAAAAACTATCTACCCTAAAATTTTTTGCAAAAAATTTAAATTTCCAAAAAAAATTTCCCAAAACCCATATTGGTTTTTTTTAACAAAATTTCCCCAAGAATTTGGGAATGCCCTCCGGGACCCCCAAATAGTAACCGTAGATTTTCTTTTAAAGGCCCTATCTCTCCAGTACTTTAGAGGGATTTTGAGCCCCGTTATTTGGGTTTAGTTTTTGCCCTCATTTTTGATTGACAAAAAAAAATTACTTAAAAAATTTAAAAAAATATCAATTTTTGTCCAGGTTACAGTTGGCAACAACCCTGTTGTCAGCCTGACACGGGGAGGAAAACCTAAAGATGGGATTGCAGCAATTAATTTCTTTTTTTGAGATTAATGGGAAAACCCGGGAAATTGGGGTGGGTTTCTATGTGAGCTTTGGGAAAATTTTATTTTGGGAAAACAAAATTTTTTTGTTTAAATTTAACCCAATGGTATTTACAGTGCACGGGCACGCGAGGGGAAACGCCCGTCGAACCCATTTTTTGCAATATTTTCTTGGCTTTTGGGGGAAGAAAAATTATATATAAATGTAAAAAAATCCTTATATAAAATATATACAGCTTTGGGTCAAGATTTTTTGGACGACGTGTGTTGATATGGTTTTGGTTCAGAATCCAATGTAATAAATTTGTGGTTTAAAATTAAAATACAAATGATGTGAAAAATGGTTTTTTCCCCAGCTAATTTGGAGGTAGAAAAGTTGTTTACCTGATGTGGAGATAAAATTTTGAAAAATGATGCATTAATAACAAAAGGCTATGGGGAAAACCCCAAATCAAAAAATTCGCTGTTAAAAAAATATAGTTTTTTATCCCTCGTATGGGACTAACTCACCCCCCATATGGGGCAATTTTTTAGGTTAAAAAGGGGAAAAACAGTGAGTCGGTGATTTTATAGAACAATAGTCGATTTAATGGAGGGGGTTGAGATCGCGTGGGTTTCAGTGAAACAGATAATTTCAAAAGCTTTTACTAAAGCAAAAAAAAAGGATAGGGGAAAAAATTTTACTGCATAGGAAGGGGAAGAGGGGAAAAGAATGGAGGGGATTTGTCTTTCTTTTCCCCAAAATAGTGATTTTTTAATTATATAAGAAATACAGAAAGAAAAAATTGGTATTATTGCAGCAGATATGATTTGGAAAGGAAAAAAAAAAAGCTGACCCCTGTGGTTTTAAATTTTGGAGAGGGAGGGAAAATTTTCGAGTAAAATTTTGTTAGGGGAAGATTTGAGGAAATTTAAAAAAGAACAAAAAATTGGGTTTTTAGATCTAGCTCCTGGGAGGTAATCTTTAAAAGTGGGAATTGTTCCTTATGTTCCAAAAAAAGTGACAAAAAATTTCTATAGGTTTTTGGGCCGTTCAACATACAGTGAGGAAAAAATTTTTTTATCCCTGCAAATCAAAAATTTTTTGGTGTATTTCACTATGGGGCAGTTGTTAAATTTTTTACCCATATTGGGAAAAAAATCAGACCCCTATATAAAAGAATAAAAGAACATATATATCAATAAAATCAGGAAAGGGGGGACCTCGCTTGATTGGGTCATTTACGAAAAGTACTGAGGAGATTTCCTCTGTTATTTTAGGGTTTTTTGGAAATTTAACGAGTTATGGGAAACAGATGTCAAATTTTGATTTGGAAAATACCAAATTGTTCAAGTGAAACGAAAAGGTTTCTTAGGGAAAAAGAAAACTAGGGTTGAATGAAAAAGGGGATCTATCGGGGTTTTTTATAAAAGTTTGCATTTTAATTTTATTGTGTAAAAGGGGACCCGGGGACACAAAGGGTGCTAAGGGAGAGTGAAATAGCGCAGCTGTGCTCTCTCCCAGCATGCCTTGACAAAGCGCTGTGTTGCGTGAAATGGCCGTAGGCTAGGATCATTGTGCTTGTCCACGGATATCTATCATTGAATAAAAGTAAAAGAAACGAAGACTGGTGAGTGCCGCTCTGATTTTTCTTCTCCTGTATATGGATTATTGCATATCTTATCTTCCTCTCCCCACTCAGACTTGCTCCATGGAAGAATAGCTTCCGTATTTCTAGACCAAGACGCCTTACCTCAACCACCGATGGCAGAGGATTCAGGGAGCTAGGTGTCTAAGATGTTCGAAACTGCCGCAATGGCTCCAGCATGTCTTCCCGACTTTCCTTCAGCCCGGCCATACTCTCTTGGGGCAACACACTCAGTCCACCAATGCAATGCAATGCAATGCACCCCCAAGGGTCCACTCGGTTGTCTGCTGCTTACCTCAGGCCTTCGCACCTCCACTGTTGTATTCCCACTGCAACCACCAGACAAACAGCACAGGAAAGCCGCAGAACAGGCAACCTATTTGTCTCTCCCCAGCCTCTCTGCTCTCACAGGTAAGATCACTGGAAGGGAATAGATCACCGCAGCTTGATATGTCACTGGAGCTGTTGACCCGCTGCCACTACCTTGCAGCTAGTCAGCCTGTGCATTCTCACCACCACAATGTAGGCCCACCAAGCCTCGACAGTCCCCTTAGGCCTCACAGTCCCAAAAGCAGCCAGGTCCCAGGAAAAAGGGGTACAATAAGGCAAGGACTACCGCCAGCAATGCCCTCTTCTGCGATTTAGGTGTTTAGAACCTCTCAATACATCCAGAAAATTATGATTCTCTCACAATATTCCAGGAACTCAGATTAAACACTTCTTTACAATATGAAAGTTAGGCCACACCCCCATCTATTTCTGACCCTTGTAATTGTTTCACATTCCCAACACACAAACTGCAGTGAACATGATCAATTCCTATCACTTTAAATGAACCAGGGTTGCAATCATGGAATTGGAAAAAGTGTTTGGGGATAGTATCCAATTGTGAGATATCATGACAATTTCTAGCAGCCAAGATATCCTAGAAATGTTCATATACCCTTATATGTAACTCCCTAGTTGTTAAACCAACATATACCTATGGACAACGACATGTTGCAAAGTATATTACATTGGTGGTGCTACAGGAGATATATTCCAAGATTTTAAACATATACTCATTGGATATAGATTGAAAAGTAGTGGTGCGCACCTTATTGTGCCACACCAAACAGTTGCCACATTGAAAAAATTCTATCCTAGGTCTCGAATTGCCAAAAGGATTCAGGGACAGTTTATATCTAGTGTCCCCTGAGGAAGCTACACATTGGAACATTGCAGCAGTGGTGCCATTTACTTTATATTATGGGTAAATTATCAATTTATTTAACTATGTATTGAAGTATGTACTCACTTAGAATTATGGCATTATACTGCATTGGGAGCAGAGGAGTTGTGGTACAGGTGTACTGTTGGTGACGTATGAGTGATTTACATTATTATATGTGACACATATTCTTTCCATGAGTGTGATGCTATGTGATTTCTGTATATTGGGCAATTATAACCTATATATGCATAATTACATAAGAGTGTTTTGTAGTATTTATCTTTCTATATACTTTTTTTGTGGACCCACATTATTTTCCCCATACGGAGTGATACATGGTTGTAAATGGTGAATTTGGTCACTGGTACCTGCTGTATCTTTTTTGGCTTTGTCCTTTTAGTATTTGAGATTATATTGCTTTTTAATATTATCTAGAAACAAAACATTATATTTGTATGTAGGGGAAATGGCTTCAATTTTGGATTGTGTATAATAATATTTGGGAGTTTCTTGACACGAAGGGTAATCGATTTACGTAAAAAGTCAGCAATGAAATGTATAAGATATGTGCAAGACAGTACAAAAGGAGCAAGCACAATAAATTAAAATATATTTTAAAGGGAACCTGTCACATTGGTTATGCCCCCCTTGCTGAGGGCAGCACAAGCTAGTGACAGACCTGCTGTTCCCAGCGCTGTGCCCCTTATTCTGTAAGATGCTGGAGTTTTCGAGTATTTAATGCTCAAATCTTATTCATGAGCTGGTGTTAGCCCCTCCCACCCAAAAGGGTAGCCCCACCACTGGGCAGTTATTCACATGTTTTTTACCTATTCAAAGTAATAGGTTATCAGTTGAGGTGGGCGGGGCTAGCCTGTAATTGGCGGGGTTTGAAAAAAACTGACTCTCTGAAGGACTCTTCAAATGACTCTTCTGGCTGAAAACTGCAGATTTGAGCATTAAATACACAAAAACTACAGCATCTTACAGAATAAGGGACACAGCACTGGAAACAGCATGTCTGACACTAGCTTATTCTGCCCTCAGCAAGGCGGGCATAATCTATGTGACAGGTTCTCTTTAAAATAAAAATGTTGAGTAGGAGGATAAGAGAGTTAAAAAAAAAATTATATGACATTCTGAACAATTTTGAGTAATAATTACTAAATAGCTTAAATTTAAGTAAAAAAAGTCCATTTTATAGTAATAATGATTTTACTAGAAAAAATGTTTGCCTTT
>JAODAL010080569.1:0-12198 GCA_025379985.1 Phyllomedusa bahiana | reverse complement strand
ATGGGGAGCTCTTACTCTCGTTCAGAACCTACATTTTCTGGATTTTTGGGTCTCCAAAACTTTTAGCTAATGATTCCTTAAAGGAAAAAAGCTTAATAGGGTAATTAATCTGTTTTCTTTATTTGTGTAATATTACTTCTTTTTAATTTTTTTCTTTTTTGCCTACATTCTTTAAGTAATCCTTTTTATTTTTGATTTCCTGATTTTCGATTGCATTTTTTTTTTGAAAGGGGCTTGTTACAGAGTTTTTGTGACCCGTTTTAGGGTTTTTTTTTTTTTACGGCCCGCAAAGGATAAAACAATTGCCCAGTGTGTTAACTTGATTGAATGTCAAAAGCGAAAACGCTGTTCCCAGGGAGATCACGTTTGCCCTTTTGGAGCCTCCTGCACTGCGCCTTTTCGATCCACTTTAAAAATTGAATGTCAATTCTTATTGCGGTTTACGCAAGTAAAAGGGGGCCCATAGGAGTAATGGAGCCCGCTTTTGGCACTTGTCCAAAAGCGCTCCCACCTTCCGGGCCGTATCCGCCGTTTGCCTCCTAAAGCGGATGCGAAAAAAACGCACTGGGAGACTGGGCGGGGATCGCTGGAAGGTGGCGGCGGCAGCGCAGGGGATGGCAAACGGCCGCGCAGGGGAGTGGCGGCAAACAGCGGAGGCGTGCGCGGCAAAACGCAGGTGACGGGGGGCCCGGGGGCCCGCACAGGTTGGACGGAGGGGACGGGAGGGGGGGGGGGAGGGGGGGGGTTGACAGTGGAGGTTTGGGGCAGGCATATAATGAATGGGGGGCTGTGGCAGGCATATAATGAATGGGGGTCTGTGGGAGGATTTTTAAAGAAGGGGTCGGGGCAGGCATATAAAGCATGGGGGTCCCGGGCAGGCATATAAGCAGGGGGTCTGTGGCATCCCCTTTAATGCATGGGGGGGGTGGGAGGCATTTTAAAGAAAAGGGCATATAATGAATGGGCCTATAAAGAATGGGCCATATAAGAATGGGCATTTTAATGAATGGGGATATAATAATGGAATAATGAATGGGGGATATAAAGAAGAGGAGAGAGGGGGGATTAGAAAAGTTGGGGGGAAAGGGTTAAAGAATAAAAAACATTTAAAAAATTTTAAAGTATCCAGCTGGTTTTGGGGGGGGTTGTTTGGATGGCTTTTAAATGCAAAAAAAGGTTCCTTTTAAAAGGGTCCAAAACCCCTGTGAAAAGCCCTAAAACCAATAAAATTTTACAAAAAAATCACAGATGTGACAAAAGTAATTTTAAAAGGAACCTCCAGAGAGGGGAATTTTTTTTGTTACAAAAAGTATTCCTGAAAAAACTTTTTTTTTTTTTATTATTTCAGGTCCTTTTTCAATTACAAATTACATATAAAAATATTTCCCCTTCTCTGTGAGAGAGAACGTTTTTTTGGAAAGACAGAACCCTTTTTATTTTAATTTGGGGGTGTTTTATCTCTACATGTTCATTGCAATTGTATTTAATGACTTAGATAGCTTTTTTTTTCCCCACAGGGATAAATAGGTTATGCTGGGCCCCATGAGCAATCATGAAAGGAAAATGGGGTAAATATTAACTGCCTGAGAAGGGTTGGGGGGACCGTCAATTTAACAAGTAATTGTGTTGATATTGACACTTCTCAGCCCAAAAGCAAATAAAGTGAAGGACAACCAAGCAATCTTTATTTTTGTTTCTATCGAGTCCAAGAAGGAAGTTTAAGGTAGTATGTATCAGGGGGAAATTTACAAAATTATATCAAAAGATCTAATTAAAAAAAAGCAACATTTTTGATGGAGTGTCCCTTTAATAGCTGAAAATTCTGACACTTCCCCAAACAAAAAGGAAAAATATTATTTTAATTTAATGGTTTGTTTTTTAAAAAAAAGCCCAAAAAAAATTTTAACGGTTAAAAGGGGTTTTGCAATCCAAACATTGAGGTTAAAAAAGGGTATCCCATCAATGTCATAAATGGCATGGGTCCCACTTGGGTCCTGCCCCATCTCCAGAACGGTCCCCCAAAAAAATCCCCCTTATGTATGAAGGGGATGGCCGTGTTGGCATCGTTCCATTATTTCGGGGGAGATCGAATAAATTAAAACGGGCTTGGTGTTCTCGGAAAAGCCCATTGGGGAAAGAATTCAGGGTAACCCCGGAAAAGCATGGCCACCCGCTTGTGAGAACCAGAGGCACAGGTGTGGGACCCGCACAATCTACATTGATGGATTCCCATCGATTTTGCCTGTTACAAAAATAAAAATGTACTCCTTCTTTGAAACGAATTCGCAATGTTTTACTCTACTTTAAAATGGAAAAAACACATGTTTATTGAAAATAACTTACTTTCATGTATGTGGGAGGTACGATTCATGAAGCCAGAATGTCCAGCTGTAAAGCGTTACTTTGTGGTGATATCTGTGTATTTGCTACAAAAGATTAGTGACCACCATCAAAAGGCCTTGTCCCCACTGCACGGGTTTTCAGCTGGTTTTACAGACTGTTTTTGGTTTTGAAAACTGTCTGCAAACCGGCTGACAACCTTTAAAATGGGCCTCTATGGAAAACCCACGCAGCAGTCCCCACTGCACGGGTTTTCCGCCGGGCGGTTTTTCAGACCGCCGGCGATCCGAAAAACATAGAACATGTTTATTCTTCTGTCCGGTTTTCGGGCGGAATATGAACATGTCTATGCGAAGGAGGAGGGCTTTTCTCCGCTAATCGCGGAGAAAAAGCCGCCCCAGCGTCCGCGTGCACGGCCCGAAAACAGTACAAATACCTGTCGGATAAACCGACCGGTATTTGTCCTGTGCCGTGGGGACACGCCCTAAGTGTGGTTGTTGCATAATTTCTGCCAGAAATTGTGCCACGCTGAAAAATATAATACTCAGGAAGAACCTTATAAAAAGAAATACATCTGAAATCCAAAAGAAAATTCCTGAATAGCAGGATAACATATGGATACTGAAAATTTGAGTATTTGAGACAGTCCAGTAAATCAGAATCATGCTGAGTCCAGACTATCTGAATTTTACTCTAACTACATGATTAAGTTGCTGCCTGAGTGTTAGTCAGAAAGTATCTGTAAGCTTGCATTTGATATGGATGTTGCAGTTTTGGACATTTTCTACCAAGTGCAGAACCCTGCAGATATTCCATAATGTGATACAATCTGTGTAAGGGTGTAGAATCTGCTTTCAAATCCAACAAAGAGTATGTTCACATGGTTGTTTTGAATAGGTTTTTCGGATCAGAAAAACTTATTCAAAAGCGCTGTGTAAAAATGCACCAACACGTACCCAAAGTGTGCTGGTGTTTGGATGTATTTTTGCTGCAGCAGAAACACACCCAATAGTATTATAATAGGGGTCAGCTGCGTTAAACTGATCAAGAATTGACATGTCACTACTTTGAATGGATCCGAAATACGCATGTAAAACACACATCAGCGATCACTCGTCTGAACACAGATGCGTATTTTACATTGAAGGCAAACACTGCACATTGTTAGATGCATGTTTGGTCACACGGATGCAAACACGCATCTGAAAGACGCCATGTGAACATCCCTTAAAGGGTTTTATCGTTTGAAGTGTTCGGGCTCTTCAGCTAATTCTATAAGATTGAATTTGAAGTCCAGGGCGAGTCTCTCCTCTCAGTAGGCGTGTCTCTCCTGTCAGGAGGTTGTGTGCTCACTGTCAAGAGGCGTGTCTCTCCTCACTGAAGAGCTGTGACCTCATCATTCTGTATTTGCAGTAGAAGGGGAAGGTTGTCTGGACAGAACAGATCTGCAGCCTCCTGCAGTGTTCTCTTGTGTCTGCAGAGGCTTCAGCTTCAGGCTCCACAAGCTCTTGCTGTACTATAAACAGTTATACACACAGCCTGAACTGATGAAACACATGTGAGGCACGTAAACTGCCCCCCTTTCTCTCTCTGTTATCAGGCAGGAGACTGTGTGGTATATGGAGGGAACACAGGACATAAGACTGTGTTATATGAGGGAATCTATGAGATAAAGTCAGTAATTAGATCATTCACCTTAGATGTGGGAGATGAGTATAGAGCCAGCAGCCCTTTCACATAGCTGGTTTCACTTTTGGTTTTAACAGCTCAGAGGGGAGTAAACACAGAGAGTACGGGCAGCAATCACAGGGTGAATGAAATGTCAGTCAGCCAATCACAGTGCAGGGGGCGTGTCCAGGGCGGAATCCGACCAGGGGCGTGTCCCGACTAGCCAGTCACAGAAATAGAAAACAGATGCACAGAAGAGCTCATATCACTATACCAAGTGACTTAGGTAATGCAAACCAATTACAAAAGTGCTTATTTTTACTGTCCCCATAATCAGAGACCTGATTTTTGTAGCGAGAATACCCCTTTACTATCAGCAGCATTTCTTCATTTTTTTGGTATTTTCATGTTTCCTGTGGCCCTTTTTTAAGTTAAAAGTTTATTAAGGGTTGTCCGTGTAATATAAAAAAAAAAAAAAATTATGTGGGTATTCTGCCAAATTTTTAAAAAAACAAAACAAAAAAAGCAACCTTTTTCATGAACTCCTTTTATACCCTGGCTTGCGGTGCAGTGGTCTTGTCCCAGTTCATTACATCACTGTCAGAGCTTTTCATCCTAAATGGTGTTGGGCCATGACTGTCCCCTTTGAGTAAAATTTCATTTTTTAATGGGAAGAAAAAGAACACTCGGAAAAAGGTCCCGCAGACATTGCCCTGAAAAGGAGGGGGGAAGGTTTTTTTTGATTTTTTTGGGGGGTTTTTTTTTTTTGGTTTTTTTGGGCAGTAGCCCCCTTTTTATTTTTTATGTACTGGACGCCTTTTTAATAAAAACGGGACCGCAAAAAAGAAATTTTTGAAAAAAATTTTAAATTTAAAAAAAATTTAAAAGTGTAAAAAAAAATCTAAAAAAAAAAATGTAAACAGGAAATATTTGAACGATAAAAAGTGTTGCTAAATTTTTGGGGGTTTTGGTTATAGGAAACCCCCCCTGCGGTTTGGAATGCCGCTTTTTTTTTGCCGTCCTTTGCGAGGGAAAAAAGATCCCCAAAACCCCGGTATGTGGTTCCATGTAATGGAAGATCAACCCCCAAAATATTTCTTTTGAACCCCCAGACTGTTTTTTCGCATTAGACTTTGATTCCCTGTGAAACTGTAATGTTAATAATATTAAAGGTTTCCTGCCTGATTGCGCCCTCCAACCGTCTTCAAACCCTTCCGTTTTTTTCATTACTAAAAGCCCTTTTGTAGAGTCGCATAACAGTAATGAGTGTAATCCCCCAAAAATTAAAATAGTTCTAAAAAACATGTTAAATTTTTTCTTAAAATTTAAAACCCTCTTGCCTCCGGGAGATCAGTTTCTCTGTGAGCAGCAGCAGGTGTTATACGACCCGACTGCCTCTGCAAGTGACTTTATTGGTGCAAGGAAGTGTAAAACCCAAAGACTTTTGTCCCCTATTTTGGCGACTGGAAATCATTTAAAATGGTTTGTGAAAGGAGTGGGTCAAACCGCTACCCCAACATTAATTTTGGAAATTTTGGCATAGTCCCAGAACAGTGGATTTTTCCCTTGGGGAAGGGTAAGAAAACCTTAAAGCAGTTCTGCTTGAACATTTTGTAATCTTAAAAATTGCCTTTTTTTTTTATGGTGGTTTCCAGGTGAGCTTGATCGCCAGGGTAGTAAGTGATGCTGTTTTCCTACAAAAACCTTTTAGTTTTGTCTTTTTTTTTTTCTCTGTGCTTGATTTTAAACCTTAATTTTATGACCTATTTTGCTGCCGCCAAGGGGAACACAGGGGAAAAAAGGGGGGAGGAGGTTTGGTTGGTTTTTTTTTTTTTTTTTTTTTTTATTTTTTTTTTTTTTTTTTTTTTTTTTTTTTTTTTTTTTTTTTTTTTTTTTTTTTTTTTTTTTTTTTTTTTTTTTTTTTTTTTTTTTTTTTTTTTTTTTCCTATTTTATAATTTTTTTTTAAAATTTTTTTTTTTATATTTTTTTTTTTTTTATTTTTGTTATATTTTTGTTATAAAAAATCATAACTTACATGCTAAAATGAACCGCTAATTTTTTAAAACTGAAAACAAGTGTATAAATGCATCCAGTTCACTATATAGCAGCAAGCATGCCTTGGGGGTTTGCGCCATTGTTCACGAAAGCATTGGTGTTTTACTGGGGGATGCAGCCTATCCATTATGAGAGCAGCAGTGACTCACTGAAAATGCGCCCATCCATTCACTAGAGAGCACCCCGTAAAACCCCTGAGAATGCAGCCCTAATTCACTAGAGGAGCAGTGACTTTATAGAATGCAGCCTACCCTTCACTAGGAGCAGCAGTGACATATGGAATGCAGCCTCCATTCAATAGAGCGCAGTGACATCATGGAAGCACCTATCCATTTTTTATTTTAAAAAGAAATTGTATTAGGTTTTTTTTTAAAAACATACATAACCCAAAAAACACAAATAAATAGCCAAAGAGCAAATAAAAAAATTAAATATTGGGGCCTTTTAAACTTTAAATTGCAAGCAGATTAATAAGTGTTTTGCAGCCTATCCATTTACTAGGAGCGCGGTGAATCACTGAGAATGCAGCCTTCCTTTCCCTGGAGGCTACTCATGGAATGCACCTTATTCACTGAGAGCAGCAGTGACATCCTGAGAATGCAGGTTCCTTTTCATTTAAAAGGCAGCAGTGACATCACTGGGGAATGAGCCTATAATTCATAGGGGCGCAGTGACATCAATGAGTGCGCCTACCCCTTTCTAGAGGCAGCAGTGCATACGAGGGGCTTTCCTTTCATTTGTGGAGCAGTGACATCACTGAGAATGCGCCTTCATTCATAGAGGCGCAGTGAAATCACTGAGAATGCAGCTATCCATTCACTGGGCAGCAGTGACATATGAAAATGCACCCTACCCTTTCATAGAGAGGGTGAATCACTGGAATGCAGCCTATCCATTCACTAGGAGCAGCGTGACATCACTGAGAATGGCCCCTATCCATTAATGAGGCACGGGGTTGACATAGAGAAGCAGCCTACCCATTCACTAGGAGCAGCGTGACATCACTGGATGCAGCCTACCTTCACTGGGAAAGCAAAAAGTGAATCCTGAAAATGCAGCTATCCATTCCAAGAGGGGCTAAGTAAACACATGAGAATGCCCCTATCCATTCCTAAAAGGCAGCGGTGACACCCGAGAATCAGTTATCATTCAAACTAGGAGCAGCAGTGAAAAAAGAAAATTTGCCCCTATCCTTCCCTGGAGAGCGGGTGACATCAGGATGCCCTATCCATTCACTAAGAGCGCGGTGACATCACTGAAAATGGCCTATCCATTCTAGAGACAGCAGTGACATCACTGAGAATGCAGCCTATTCATTCAGTAGAGAACACCCGGGGTGACATCCGATAAAAACACCTTCCTTTCGTGAGAGAGCAAGGGGCATCTTGGTTTATGAACTGTTTGCTCAACTGTGCCCCCACGTGCAAAATGTCTCCCTTCCTTTTTTAAATAAAGCAGTTTATTGTGCGCCCAAAGTAAGGTGGGGTTTTGATTTAAGTTTAATTTAAATTATTTGAGAGGTTCATTTTTGTAGTAAATTCTTTAAAGTTCCTTGTTATTTAAGATGATAAATGTGTCGTGCTGAGTCGCTGAGGGCAATTTGAATACAAAAACCCTGAGGTACTAGATCCATGGATGTAACTATGCCATAGGGTTGTCGGGGCCCCCGGGGTTGGGGGCCCCAAATCGGTGAAGAATTTTTGTATTTTTTGTATGGAATTGCAAGTTGGTGGCTTTTGGGTCATGTAACAAAATATATGGTGTTCTGTTTTGGGACCATGATTCTTTGTGAAATGCCTGTATACGTGGACCCCTAATCTTGAATGTAGCTTATCATTTCTCTTCTTATGTAACAGCTCAAAAGTGTCCCGCTTTTAGTGGGGAAAAAAGTGTGTGTGTGTGTGTGTGATTTTTATGAACAAACAATGTTTTGCAGAGCCAGAAATAAGAAAAGTGATCTATAGACCTGAGAGTTTATCTTCGGTACCCAAATCGGGGGAAAAAAAAATTTTGGGGGATTGGGGTTTTTAAACTCAAGAACAGTTAAAATATTTGCTTGTGTCGTCAAAAAAATTTTCTTGTGTACATCAAAGCTGACTATATGCCCAGTGCTTCTCCTGTGAGGTTTGCTACAAATTTTTTTTCAAGGTGAAAAACCCCACCGCAGCAGAATACTCTCTGTTGATATTTTGTTAAATGTATCAGGCAAGTGAAATATGTACCCTTCGGAGCCCAGGTTATCTCACAAGGTTATCTAAGGTAATTGGTTTTCTCCCCATGCAGTTTACAGAGTCACCGGCAGCATTTTTAAAAGGGGGTGTGGGTATTCTATAGCAAAAATTCCATTAGCTTTGCTATTGTAGTGTTTAGGTAAGTGTAGGAGATTTTTTTAAAGTAAAAAAATGCTATGACCTCCCAGAATAAAAAATTTTAAAAAAAAAAATTTAAAAGAGCTAATTTGTTAGAGTAGTCTTTGTCCCTTGACCCAGGTGACATCACCCCCCTTTCTGTTTATCGGGAAGGGGAAAGCACGGGGATGGAAACCAGAAAAATTGTATGATAGGAGCAGATAAAATGTTCTGATCTCTGAACTTTTCAATTCAAAAGAGAAATGTTTAAGGGGTTGTTATAAAATGATTCTTTTGCCCAGTCCTGATTTTTGGTTTTTTTTTAATTTTCAGGGGCGTTTTTATGGCTTTATAAGGTCTGGGGAAGCCAGGTCGTAGCTTAGAACCCATGTTAACCTTTCAGGGAGAATAAAACAGGTCGGGTAGCTGTGCGACTGGGGAGCTGATGAGTCCATCAAGAGGGGATAATGGGTATTTAGAATGGTAGGACAATGTTAATGGACACATATTGCAAAGTGACTTATTTTTGCAAGTTCTTTAAAATTTAAAAAAAAATCCTTGTAGTGAGGACAAAAACCCCTTTTTGTCTTCAATTACCCTTTTACATATTAAAATAAATTTCTTGTAGTGCGACAACCCTTTTATTAAAGTTTTATTACACCCTCCTGTGAGAAGTTTTAATTGTGTAGGGTTTGGTTATTCCCGGAACATGTTTTTTTTGAAGCGCCAAATTTTCATGAATTTTGCATTTAGTCATGTGGGTTGCACGCAGGCGAAAATTTCACCCTGTTTTGTATTGCTTCCTTTGGGATTTAATTTTAGTTTTATAGCTTTGCATTTGTTAAAATTTTATCCTAACAGTCTGAATGGTTAACCCCCAAACCCCCTTGGGCCCGCACATAGAATAAGGACTATACAGCCTGAAGGGAAAATGCCGCTTTCAAACCCGAGCCCTTGGCCCCATTTATCATCCTAAGTGCCCCTTTACACGAATTTTTCCGGTGACAGGTCCCCTTGTTTGCAGCAATAAAGGGGGACGCCCCCCAGACAAAATGGCACCTAATCTGCTTCCCATCATCTGCCCTTATTTAATTACAGCTCCAGACAATGGAGCAGAGTGTGCCTCCTGCAATTCAAGCCTTCTTGTTTTTTTTTGACATTTTCCTAAGAGTATGTATTGGGAGAAGTAAGGGGAAACCCGCATATTGCTCTCATTCTACCCCTGCCCGTTGAAAATTGCTCCCTTTTTGGAATGTGGCACCAGGTCCGACTGTGTCTGTGCCCCGTTTTTGCTCCCTGTCTCTGCCTTGGCCCCAGTTCTTTCTGCAGGTTCAATATAATCATATAAAAGAATCTCTCTTTATGTGTTTGGTTCTGGCCCATTTATCATATTCTTGCCCGCAAACCACAAAAACCCTTTTTCCATCACCCCAATGGATCCCAAAAGTCATTCTCTAAGGTGAGATAGTTAGAGAAAAAGGGGCTGCGCAAAGACCCTTTTCTTGGGGGTCACTTGTCCAAAAAATCTAAATAAAGCAAGTGCCACATCAATAAGCTATGACATTTTGGAATGGGGTTACAGTGTTGATTTTAATGCAAAAAAAACTAAAACCCAACCGTTTTTCATCAAAAAGGTTAATATTTATGTGCCACATTTCCGTTAAAGGGGTTTTGCCACGATCTTTTCATACCTCCTGTTCCCCGTCTTCGCTTGTGTGTCAGAAAGGGGGTGTGTGTTTGTTTGAATTTATGTCTGTGACCTGGCAGAATGGGGGGGACATCGCATTCTTTCCTTATTGTCAAAGAAAGGTCTTTTATGTAAGCATTGTGGGAGCTGAGGTAAATTTTTTGCCCCATGCACAAGAATCCCAGGGTTTAAATCCCTGCAGGAACCAAAAACCTGTTGTTTTTTTTTTCTCTTTATCAATGCAACACCTGATTGAGGTTTCTTTTTTTTTTTAATTTCCCCGTTTTTTTAAATTACTAAGGAACAGGGCGAATAGAATGACAGTCCGGGGTTTTTACACTCTTGCTGCCCGAGAAAAGAGGTGTGTCTGAGATGTGTGACCGGATTTGGACTCTTCCTGGTCAATTTTCCCTGGAGCGAGCTGTAACAATAATCACTAAAGGTGCAGCCCCCATAAAAAAAAAAGGTGCAGAATTTTTTAAAAATGATGAAGGTGAAAATGTTTATTTCATTTGCAAGCTTCCCACATCAATTTTCTTTGTGGGAAAAAACCCTTTAATGTATAGATAGTGACCCATGTAACCCCCAGTGTGTAATGTCATGCAGGCCCCCGTTATTTCCCCCCTGGTTAGGGTGCCATTATTTTACCTCCAACGGATGATGGTTGATGGGAATTTATTCCTTGAAAATGAATAATTTTTGGTATTTGTTGCATATGTTAAAAAAGGTTTTTTATGATTTGTACCCCAGAGATAAGTGGCATCACTGACAAGGGAAAAGCGTGGACAGCCTGCAGTTTAATGAGCATTAGTTTTTGGGAAACTGGGGTAAGTCTCTATTTTTAAAAGCTTATACAAATTTTCAGAAATGTTCTTTTGGCAAAATTTATACTAATTGTTAAAAACGCAAATTCCCCAAAAAAGGTTTTGCAAATGAAAAAAAAAAATTAGAGAAAAGATTTGGAAAATTCTTTTATTTTATTCACAAAAAGAACAAAGAGCCAGATCAGAAGTTGAAAGTTAAACATTATTCAATTTCATGCGATATAAATTTAATTAATTTAGAATTGTTTGGGCAGCCCCATCTTAGAGTTGGGAAAAGGTTAAGAGAAGGTTGGAAAAGTCAGAGGTAGTAATGGAAAACAGCTGGAGAGTCTATTTTTAACTAAATTTACTATTTTGCCATAGGCAAACTTAAACTCTATCAGTTCTCTATCTATTAAACACTAAAACGTAACTTTTATTATATCTAACTCTTAACCTCTATCACACCTATTTTAAAAACCTGATCTCTATCCTCATCATTTAACCCCTTTTTTCTTCTGAAAGAGGGAATAACTCCCTTTCTATCATCAAGTCTGGTGAAAAAAACCCACCTATTAACAGGAGAGCCCTTTTATCGATCGGACCTTAAGCTTGATTAAAGCCAGGTTAGCTGGCGAAAATGTCGGCGAGGTCAGGATGACGTTTTAAATTGTGATCTTCACCGCTGTCTACAAGTGTCACCTGCTGCAGACGGTGTCACAGGGGGCCTTATTTGTTCTGTGTCTATGAGATTAGGGACGACTGCCCCAAATAGTTGGCTTGGGATCCCCTTTCTGAAGCTAAATACTTTGCTATAGATATAAGGCTCTCCTGTTAATAGGTGGGGTTCCACCAAAACTTGATGAAGAAAGGGAGTTATTCCCTCTTTCAGAAGCAAAAAAGGGTTAAATGATGAGGAATAGAGATCAGGTTTTTTAAATAGTGTGTTAGAGGTTAAGAGTTAGTATAATAAAAGGTTACGTTTTTAGTGTTTAATAGATAGAGAACTGATAGAGTTTAAGTTTGCCTAGGGCAAAATAGTAAATATAGTGATCAAAAGTCACTCTTTGTTCTCTTGCGAGATTCCCAATTTTTTGGAGATTATGTGATATTTTTAACTAAGTCACATTAAAGTGTTTAAAAAAAAAAAACATGATAGAGAGGCAGAGTCTCTCAGAAGCAAAAACAGTCAGAGGTTCACTTATCTGTGAAAACTTGCATCAAGAAATTGTAAAACAATTTCAGAAAAAATGTTGCTCAATGTATAATTTCAAGACAGCCTGTTTTGTATATAAT
>JAODAL010080568.1:0-12198 GCA_025379985.1 Phyllomedusa bahiana | reverse complement strand
TTTTAAATGGCCTGAATAAATATACCTGCCAAAAATCTGGCATGTGGTATTCCTTTATAGCATATTTAATGTGCCTAATTTAGGCGTATACAAAAAAAAAAGGCGCATAGCATATTATTGCTAGCATATTTGGTGCGCCTACTTTAGGCGCATTCAAAAGTGTAAAATGCACCTAGTTTTGGTGTATGACAGTTAATTTATATAGAGAATACGGTGTCAACAGTTTTTTGGTGCAAAACACACCCCAAAAATGGTGCAGCCCTAATGGGACATGTCACCCTTAATGTGTATCACTAAATAGTTAGTGTTGGAGCGGCTACGTGCCAACCACCTCTACGCTAAACTAGAGAAATGTCTCTTCCACCAGACCAGCCTCCCGTTCCTTGGTTATGTCATCTCGGACCGCGGGTTACAGATGGATCCTGCCAAGTTGTCGGCCGTTTTGCAGTGGCCCAGGCCGGTGGGTCTACAAGCCATACAACCCTTCCTGGGCTTCTCGAATTACTATCGTCAGTTTATTCTGCACTATTCTACTTTGGTGGCGCCTATCATTGCGCTTACCAAGAAGAACACCAACCCTAGGCAATGGCCGCCAGAGGCCGAAAAGGCATTTGTTCAGCTTAAGGCAGCATTCGCCTCAGCGTCCCTCCTGACCAGACCTGATACCGAAAAGCCATTCTTTCTGGAGGTAGATGCCTCCTCGGTCTGGGCTGGCGCAGAAGGGACCTAAAGGCAAGATGGTCACCTGTGCCTTCTCCAACCCCATCTCCCCTGCGGAGAAAAATTACACCATCGGGGACCAGGAGTTGCTGGCTATCAAGCTGGCCTTAAAAAGGGAGGGGCGTTATCTTCTGGAAGGCGCACGCTATCCTATCACCATTTACTCCGACCATAAAAATCTTCAATACCTCCAATCGGCCCAACGCCTCAATCCACGTCAAGCCAGGTGGTCCCTCTTCTTCTCGCGCTTCGACTTCCAGATACATTTTTGGCCAGCAGAGAAGAACGTCAGGGCCGATGCGCTCTCCCGTGTCTCCGATGGGTTGGGGGAGGAAGGCGTACCCCAGCATATAATTTCCCCCGAACGCCTGATCTCTGCGGCTCCGGTGGATCTTCGAAAGGTGCCTCCAGGAAAGACTTACTCCGTCCTGGGGCCCCGGGGGAGAATTTTAAAATGGGGGGCACTGTTTCTCTGGTGGCCGGTGACCCAGGAGCAGGCAAATCGTTCCTCCTAATCTCCCGTTACTACTGGTGGCCGGAGCTTGCGAGGGACATCAAGGAATTCGTGAAGTACTGCGTTACTTGTGCTCGTAACAAGACTCCTCGCCTCAAACCCGTGGGTTTGCTCCAGCCTCTGCCCATCCCTAGGGCCCCTTGGACTCATGTGGTGATGGATTTTTCATCACGGATCTGCCCGCCCTCCTCAAGGCCACACGGTATATCAGGTGGTCGCGGAACGTTTTTAAGATGCCGACACTTTATCCCGTTGCCCAGGCTACCATCTGTCTGCCCCCCAGTTGCAGCCCAGTTTTTTACTCCACATCTTTCCGCCTACACGGACTACCCAGCATATTGTCTTCAGATCGGGGGTCCAATTTATGTCGGGTTCTGGGGCGGGCTTCTCTGCTCCTCGTTGCCAGGGAACCTAGATTTCTCCCTCCGCCTACCACCCGCGGACGAACGGCCAAGGGGAGGAGAATCAACAATCATATCCTGGGGGCTATTTGCGGCACTTTGTCTCGGCTTCGACAGGAAGGACTGGGCCAGCTTACATCCTTGGGCAGAGTTTTTCCTATTAACTCCCTGATTCCGGATCCAATGGTACCTCTCCCATTTTTCATCGTGATATGGCCAGCATTCCGCCCTCCGTACCATTGTCTTTCTCCGTCTGAGGTGGCCGGGCAGTGTATACTTTTGCCCGAGAAATGCTGTCCATTTGGAATCAAGACGGGCCAGTCTCTACAGCATGCATCGCACACAGGATGAAGGTCCTGGCGACAAGGTGTGGCACTATCAGCCAGAATATATACCGGCTCAAGAATCCCCTCGTACAAATTCGGTCCCCGGTATCGTAAGGACCATTTAAAGTACTCATTTCCGCATCAATTCCGGCTGCCTATATAAACTCCGGCCCCGACCCACAATGCGTAATCCCCAACTTCCTTCCATGTCTCCTTGTTGAAACCTGTTGGTCCTGAACCAGCTTTTCTCTAAGCCCCAGATGATTGCTCCTCCGTCTTCCGAAGCGGAGTCCACCAACATCTTCGCTGTAAATGAAATCCTGGATATGAAGACCATCAGGGGAAAGCGGCATTTCCTTATCGACTGGAAGGAGTTTGGTCCTGAGGAGAGAGCTTGGGAGCTGGAGGACAACATCCTGGACCGTGAGTTGCTGCAGAAGAAATTACTCAAGGCCAGGAGAGAAGGGGAGGGCTAAGGGGGGGGGGGGGGGTACCGTTGCGAACGGCGCCGCATCCCGCAACTCGGGCTGCGGGCGCCGGCGCGGCTCTGCCTGTGCCCCCACTACCAAGACGAGTGCCGTCGCTGCCCGGGTGTCAGGCGACGGGTGCACTCGTCCCCCTGCGCGCCGGCACTCACCCGGCCGCAGTCTCCTTCTGCCCGGCGCACGTGTTCCCGTGCTCTCGGGCGCGCACGCGCCGGCTCTGTGGAATTTAAAGGGCCAGTGCACCGGTAATTGGCTAATTGCCGGGCGCTTCCTCTATATTACCTGGGCTCTTCCGCCCACTCTCTGCTGGATCTTTAGTGCCTTGCCTATTGAAAAAGCGTTCCCAGTTGTCTAGTTTTGATCTACCATGTACCGTACCATTTGCTACCATCTCCTGACCACGAACCTCTGCCCCCTGCCCTGACTTTCTGCCTGTCCACGACCACGAACCTAGCCCGCCCTGCCTGACCTTCTGCCTGTCCCCGACTACGAGCCTGCCTGGACGATTCTGTACCACGCTATATACCTCGGCTGCCTCCGCAAGCAAGTCACGTCAGGGGTAGCGACCTGGTAGACTCCCGCCGCAGCAAGTCCATCCCGCTTTGCGGTGGGCTCTGGTGAAAACTGGGAGCTACTTAGACTCCGCTCCCTGGCGTGGCTTACACCATCGCTTGCTGTGGTCCAGTGGATCCACTTCTACGTCCGGGACCATTACAGAAATAGCTTCTAGGCAGGGTTGTCTTATCCATCAGCACACTAGGCAGCTGCCTGGCGGGGGGCCCACAAGCATAGGGCCCCCAAGTGGTCTGATGTACACTGCTTATTTAATTATTTGCAGATCTCAGGCATGCCTAGGACAGTTATAAACCATGGTGAAAAGGAGCCAGTTGGCTACCTGCCCCCAACAGTTGCTTGAGAGTATGCTTCCAGCTGCCTACAAGATGTCAGTGTGACATCCCGATGTAAGCAATGTGATGATGTCACCTGCACCAGACCATATCCAATCAGCCTTGTAAACGGTAGGCAGCTTTAAGCTTCTGGCCTACAAGACATCATAGGAGCATCCCGATGCAGGGGGCATGATGATGTCCCACTATCCAGTCACCTACACTGGGGAATCCTGCTACTCATCAGAGGAATGGGAAGAAATGAGTTTTATATATTTTTATTTCTGTTACAATTAAATGAGCCACTATTAAGGATGAAATACTACTTACCTAGGCCCCTACCTACTTCATGCCCTGCATAGCTACCTACACGTCTGAAACCTTGCACTGGACTGCTCTGCCCAGGGGACCATAATGCTGTTAAGATGGCTCAGCTTCTATGTTCACAGTAGTGCCAGTAATTTTGCTTACCTGCAGCTGCATACATAATTTCTTACTGCTGCTAATAAGTCATGTGACCTGCACTCTGAGTTGCTAAAATGCACAGCATAGTTGTGTGACTTGAAAGTGAACTTCTCAGTGTCATAGGATTACATAGAGAGACACTGGACAGCTGGCGGTTTAGGAAACCATTAGTAAAAAATCCATGCTATGTAGACTACAGCACAGATTTTCTATTGAGGTCTACACAGCACTATGTCAGTCGGATCTTCGGTAGATTCTAAATACTGAATTCTGGGGAGATCTCCCAGAAGAATTGGCAAGTCTCCCAGGTACCTGTTACCAGACCATCCACAGCAGGAATATGAAATGTGAAATTTTTGGCCCCCCCGTGCAACACTCAGGCCTTTTAAAACCCCCTAGGTATGAAAGTCAATAGCGGGACATGAAAATCTGGGATGGTTAACAGAGAGAGGAGCTCCCTTTGCCCAACTATCAGCCCCTTTCCAAACACAACCCGTTGCCACGGGAACCCCAAGGAAAAATAGGGGCTTCTAAATCTACTATGAAATCGATCCAAATAGGCTTTCCCCCGAATGGGCCTAATGGGCTTTCTGTCAAAGGTGGTACCACAAATTTTCAGTAGGGGGTTTTTGTAAGTAGGGAAAGGAGAGAGCCCCGAGAGGGGCTTCTGGGGATCACCACACGGGAAACTGCATGGCGGGGGCCAAGGGTACTGACAGCAGGACCCAAATGTCCGTGGCCCGAGAGGCCATGGCCAAGATTACCGAAAACATATAAGGTGAGGCTGTGCTGTACATACCCAGCTCCTTGTTTAGTCAGGATTTTTTGGGGGTTGTATTTTCCCCTTTGCTAGAATTTTTGACACCCTATGAAACGAAGGCAGGTAGGGGAAAATCCGCTGGACCACCGCAACGATGGTGAAAGCCGTCCCGGGGGACGGAGGCTAAGTAAAACCCCCGGTTTTTTCACCGGGACCCCCGCCGCAAAGGGCGGGAGGCCCTTGCTGGGCGGAGAACTACCCCCCCCCCCCCCCCCACCCCCCCCCCCCCCCCCCCCCCCCCCCCCCCCCCGGGCCCGTCCCCGGGGCGGGGAACTTGCTTGGGGTGGCGGGCCAAGGCAGGGGCGTGGTACGATTCGTGAGACGTGGGGGAAAATTTCCGGGGACAGGGCAAAGGGCCCGGGGGCAGGCGGAAACGGTTCGGGGCCCAGGATACAGGAGCGAAGGGGTACGGTCCCACGGAAGTAAAGACAACGGGGCATAGAAGCTTTCTCTAAAAGGCTTTAACCCGCACTAAAGACCCGGAAAAAGGGACCCGGAAGGAAGGGGGTTTAAAAATGGGGGTTCCCTGCCAGCCTTAACCAATAATGGGGTTACGGGCCCCTTTTAAAATCCCCGGACCCGGGCCCGCGGTGGCCTAAGGCGCGGGCAGGGCGCACGCCGGCCGGTCAGGAGGACGGAAGGCCCTCGGGAGCGCGGGCAGGTAAGGGGGAAAACCCCGGGGGGCCCCAACCCGCGGGCACGGCAGGGGACCGGGGGAAAGCCCGACGGGTGACAGCAGGGGTTTGTGCCCGCAGCCCGGGGGGGGGGCTGGGGGGACCCCCCGGGGCGTACCCCCCCCCTGGGCCCCCCCCTCCTCCTTCTGGTTCGGGGGGAAAGGTCAGACGAAATCGCGGCCCCAAGGAATTTTCTCCTCGGGCTCCCAAGATCTCCCCTTTCCGGACCGAATCCCCCCCCAATCCACCAAAAATTTTTCGTTTCCCCCCCCCAAAAAACTAAAACCTCTTACCCAAAGGGATCTCTTTGACCGCAAATATGTTGGGGGCTACGGACTCGGGAGAGGGAGGGAAAACTTTTCGGGAGAAGCGGTTCAAACACGGGTTTTCCAGAGGGATACATGAAAAAAATTTAGGGACCGCAAGGGGGAGGGAGTGGGACTTATACGCCATGGGTTAATACGGCTCAGGATTTCAAAGGGGCCTGGGAAGCCGGGCCAAGTTTGTAATGGGGATTTTTAACCTGAATTTTTGGCGGACAGCCAATTTTTGTCCCCCCGGGGGAAAAAGGTTGGAGGTCCCTCTTTCTGCCCGCCTGGGCCTTCATACGGGGGGGCAGCAGCTGCGGGACGGGACGGTCGCCCCCAGATCCAGTTTTGGCGGGGGCCCAAAGGGATCCCACAAGGGAACCTCGGAGGGGAGGCAAGGGAGGGGAAAGGGGGGGGGATGCCGACCAAAAAAAAAAAAAAAGGGGAGAGGGCCCCGAGGCCCCTGAATCCAGTGAATTGTATGAAAATTGGGCCCCGGGGGTAGGGGGTTGGGAAACCAAATCATCCGGGCGAGAAAAAACAAAGTGCCGTAAGAAAAACTCCCCAGAATCGGGTTGCCCTCTCTCTAACCTGGCCTTTTGGGATTGCGGGGGGAAAGACGAAGAAAGGGTCAACTTCACCCGCAATCGGAGCAGAGTGCCGCCAGAATTTTGGACACAAACGCCCCCCACGATAGAAACGATGTGCGGGGCAGGCCGGGGCATGCGGAAGATGTGGCTAAAAAAACGGGAGGCAAAAACGAGGTGCGGAAGGAAAACCCGGGCGTGGGACAAATGCGACATCTTCGAAAACCTACCGAATGACCCAGACCCGGTGTTGCCCGAAAGAGGATGGGGGTCGGTGATAAATCCATCGCCACAGGGGGACCTTTGGAACACTGGGGTGGGCGGGGGTCCAGTAGCCCAGGGGGGGCCCGGGGGCGGGGAAACCTTTTTCCGGGCAAAAGGTAGCACGGCCCAAAAAAATTCCTTAATACTTTACCCAGCCGGGGCCACCAGTAAAACCCGGGAGAGATCAAGGGAACAAAAAAAGGGGCCCCCGGATGTCCTGCCAAAAAGGGAGCAGTGCCCAAATTCAGGATTTCTTGCGCGCGAGGGGCCCGAAAAAAAGAGGTTTGCCGGGAGGTATCTGCCAAAGGGGAAAAACAGGTGTTCTGGGATAAACGTTCCGGGGGTATGATTTTTGTTGGGGCCCTTTGCGGTCCTCCCCGGGGGACGTCGGATGCGCGAGAGAGGGCATCTGCCCTGATGTTCTTTTGGCTGGGCGAAAAGGGAATCCGGAAGTCAAATCGGGAAAAAAAAAAAGAGACCCCGTGCTTGCCGAGGGTTTAAAGGCGCGGGGCCGACTGGAGGTACTGAAGATTTTTGTTTTCGGGTAAAACACCTCGAAAGGATGACGAGCTCCCTCCAGAAAAATCCGCCACTTTTCCCAGGGCCATCTTGATAGCGAGCAATTCCCCGGTCCCCAATAGCTTTGTTCCTCTCTGCCGAGGGAGAAGGTTTTGGGAAAAAAAAGCCGCAGGTAAAGGGTTTTCCCCCCTTGGGGAAACCCTTTTGGGTAAGGAAAAGCTCCGGCCCCCACCGAAGGGGGCACCCAAACTTCCAGAGAAAAAGGGCTTCTCGGGATCGGGGCGTGACAGAATGGGTTTGCGGAGCAAAGGCGATTTCCCCAAACCCCGAGAAGGCTTTTTCCCGGCCCGTGGGGGCCAACATTTGGGATTAGCCTTTTTTCCGGGTTTGAGACCCAAACAATTGGACCACCAGTGTGGGAGAAGGGGGATAAAACTGCCGAAAAATAATTGGCAAAGCCCAAAAAAGAATGGTTTCGAAGTCCAAAGGTCGTGGCCATTGCAAAAATAGCAGACAGTTTAAGGGGGAATCCATCTGCAGGCCCGGTCGGGGACAAAGGTAACCGAGGAAAGGCAGACTGGGTTGGTGGAACACGCACTTTCTAACTTGGCGTACAGGCGGTTGCTGCAAAGGCGTTGCGGGGACCGGGCCCGTACCTTTTGTAGAGGGTTTCCGGGGAAGGTGGGGGAAAAAACCAAAAAGTCGTCCAGATACACGAGGACACACGTGTAGAGCAGGTCCCTGAAGATGTCTTTTACGAACTCCGGAAAGGGACCGCGGGGGCATTGCACGACCGAATGGCATTACTGGGTATTCAAATGGCCTTCACGGGAAATTGAACGCCGTCTTCCCTAAACCTTTCCCCCACGGATCCTGATGAGATTGTTTTGCCCCGCCCAGGTCCAATTTGGAGAAAACTTGGGCCCCCTTTAAAGGTCAAAGAGTTTTTGTAATTAGTGGCAACGGGTACCCGGTTTTTTTTCGGGAATCTGGTTTTAGGCCCCCGGGAGTCCCATGCAAAGGGCGGAGAGAACCCCCTTCCTTTTGTAAAGAAGAAAAACCCCGGGTCCGGCGGGGGGAGGACTTGGTATAAAGCCCTTTTGCAGGTTTTTCCCCGGATATAGGGCCGACATGGCCTGAGTTTTCTGGTCTGGACAAAGGGTAAACTCTACCCCGTGGAGGCTGGTCCCAGGGGGGGAGGTAAGGGACGTCATAGGGGCGATGAGGAGGGAAGGGGTTCCCGGCCCGTTTCTCCGAAAAAAAAAGTCCACTAGTCCCGGTTAAATTTAGGGGAAGAAAGGCAGGGGGCCTGAAAGGGCTGAAAGAGGGGGGAAGGCCCGGGGCCCGGTCGCGGGGAACTTGGGGAGACCGCGATTCTGGGTCGGGGCCCCCGGTAGAATTTCTCCGGTTTTTTTAGTCGAGGGTCGGGGCCCTGGAGCTGTAGGGCCCCGGAAGAAACCCCAAAAGGATATGGGGATGGAAACCCAGGGAAAGGAAGAAAAAGGTGGGTCTTTTCCCCTTTTGTAAGGCCCCCACGTTTGGGGAGACAACGGCTTTGGGGCAAAAGTACCGGGAAAGGCCTACTAAGTAGCCGCCACCCGGAGAAAATCACCAGGGGCTTCTTTCCGACGGGTCACCGGGGAAAGGGGATACTGGGACACCAGGGGGCAAGAATAAAAATTCCCGGCGGATCCAGAGTCAAGAAAAAACGGGCACACGAAAAGCGATTCCGGCACCCATGAAACCTCAACCTCATAGTAAGGGGTGGAGAGGGAATGTTCCCCACCCCGGGATGCCTCTCCCACATAGCCTAGGTGCCCGGGGGTTTCCCTGCCCCTGTGGGGGGAAGCGGGCAACCATTGCGGAAGTGATCCGGGCTGGGACAGAAAAGGCACAACTTTTTCTGGGCCCCCGGGGGGACAGCCCCTGTTTTTGGGACCCGATTGCCCCGGGCCACTTTCATGGGTTTTCACTGGGAGGGGAATGAAAGCGGCCGGGTGTGGTCTTTGGAAGAACCCGGGGGCCCGGCCCAGGCAAACCCGGGGTTTGGGCGGGCGAGATCAGTTTTCCCCGGCCCTAGTTCCTCTTGTCGCTCGGGCCCAAACAATTAAACGATCCGATGGCTTTGGTGGACCAGGGCCCCTTAGAGAGGACGGGATTTCTTTTGGCCCCTAGAGCGTCCTTTTAAATCTGCCGGACAGGCCCTTTTTTTAAAATGGGACATAGGGGGGCGTCCCTTCCAGGTCAGCTCCCCGCCAGGGGTCCGAAAACGAACGAGTTGTCGCCGACAGAGGAGTCCCCCCTGGCGGGAAAGGGCCCGTAGAGCGGGTTTTTTGCCGGGAAGCCCTTTCCCGGGGGTCTTCAAAGACCCTGGGAATCTGAAAGGAAAGCCTTGGTTTTCCCTCGTCACCGGGGTCGCCCCGGTCCCAAGAAAAGGGGTGGCCCCAAGCTAGAGCCTTCCCGGAACAGCAGAATGACCCCGAAAGGGCCCCCTTGGAAAGGGTTTAGTGGGAAAAATTTACCAGCCCTAACTCAACGTGCATCAGCACTGGGGAATAAACCCCTGCACTGTTTGGATCCCCCTTTAAACTTGTCGGGGGGGTGGGAGGCGCAGCCGAGAATTCCCCGGTGCTGGGGGAGGCGGCCCCCACAGGAGGTGGTGGCGGCGGCTGTTGATTAAACCAGGGGCTGCAGCCCGGGGGGACAAAGGTTTTAGCTCTGGGCTTGTTGCCTTGTTTGATGTGACTGCTGAGGCCCCCTATCGCCCTTAGATCCGGATCACCGGCAAGGTAAAATTTGGGGGGTTTCCCTGGCCGGATCTTACTGTAACGGGAAAGGGAGGGAGTTTTGGTTTCCCCGGACCACCCCAAGCTTTGGGGAAGCCCTACCAGGGGACGGAGTCTAAGTAGAAAACCCGGGTTTTTACCAGAGCCCCCCCGCAAAGCGGGAGGGGCTTGCTGCGGCGGAAAAACCAAAACCCGGTCCCCACCCGGCGTGACTTGCTTGCGGTGGGAGCCCAAGGGGTGGGGTGGTAAGAACGTGAGAGTAGGCAAGTCGGGGGCAGGCCAAAAGGTCAGGGGAGGCGGCAACGGTTTGTGGTCAGGATACAGGGGCGAAGAGGTACGGGGAAAGGAAGTAGAAAAACGAGGCACTAGAAGTTTCTCTTTAAGGCAGTAACCCCACTAAAGATCCGGCAAAAAGGGGACCCGGAAAAGGGAAAAGGGGGTTTTAAAAAGGGTCCCTGCCAGCCCCTTTAAACCCAAAAATGGGCGTACCCGGCCCTTTAAATCCCCCAAGCCGGCGCGGGCACGGGCCCCCGGGGCCGGGCAGGAGGCGGAAAGGGCCAGGAAACGCGGGAGGTAAAGGGGAAAACCCGGGGGCCCGCCCCGCGGGCACGGCAGGGGGCCGCGGGAACCCCCCGGGTGGGCAGCACGGGTGTGCCCGCAGCCCCCCCGGGGGGCTTGGGGGGGACCAAACCCCTGACACCCTAAACCCCGATGGGAACATTCTAAGGGCTATTTAGTGGGGGAAATCTTTTACTTGCCATATAGTTTTCCGTTGCCCCATTTTTCCCCCCTGCACTCATCTCTATCGTGAGTGCTGGGATAAAGCAAGAAAACAATGCTGGAGCCTG
This sequence comes from Phyllomedusa bahiana, assembly GCA_025379985.1. NCBI lineage: Eukaryota > Metazoa > Chordata > Amphibia > Anura > Hylidae > Phyllomedusa > Phyllomedusa bahiana. Next base: position 1,594 of record JAODAL010080568.1, on the reverse strand, counting down.
GGGGGTGGGGGAAAAAACAAAGAACCCAAGGTATGTAGGTTTTTATCTCCTCCCTCCCCTCCCCCAGGGGTCCTTACTTTAACATTTTTTAATGCCCTAGACTACTAAAGATGTTACTTTCATCCTTTCACTAACCTAGACCAAAAAGGGGGTCCTCACATTAACCACAACACTACCATAGAAACCCCTAGGGTGTTTACCCCAGTGGTTTTATGGTAACCTCTTCACTGGCCTAGGGCCCCCAACGGGAAACCCCTTAAAAAAACCCATTCCTGCATTGACCCCCAGGGATCCTAAAATAATCCATTTTTCTGCGCTAGGGCAACCAGGAAAACTTTATTAACCCTTCCACTACAAATTGCCCACCAAGGGGCCCCCAACATGAACTAAAATGAACCCCCTTTTCTGTCAAAAACGATCCCGAGACCTTTCATTTCCCCCTTTCCCCTTAAAATCTACCGGGATCCATACATTAACCACTACACTAAAGACTATCAAAAGACCTTTCCTTAAGCCGCTTTACTTTCCTTTTAAAAACAAGGGATTTTTTAGATTTGCCTTCCTTTCTCTGCCCTAGATCACCAAGGTACTTTTCATTTACCCCTCAATTTCCCCACACCACCGGAAAAAAAATGGGGAGGAAAAAGGGATTCCCCCCGACCTGGTTTTTAACCCGAAAAACAGTTACAAAAAATTTTACCTCCCGGGAAGTGATTGCCACTGAATAATCAAAGGAAAAATTTTCTCCCAAAAAAAGCAGAAAAAAAAAGCCATACCTACCCCCCGATTTGGCCCGTGCAAATGAACAACTTTCAGCAACAAGCAGCAAAACCCCCGTGCTTCTGGGTTTAAATTATCCCGGTGCAGCTAGATAATAGATACTAAAACAATATAAAATTTTCACTAAAAAAAAGAAACCCAATTTTACACCCCGTTTTGCAGAAAAGCCAAAAATGCAAATAATTCTGTGGGAAAAACCCGATGCCAGGGAAATTTTTAAATTTCATATAAAAGAGGTTTTTTAAGAGGGTACCAGGTAATTTAAAAACGTGTGTTTCAAACCCTGCTTTCTACAACCAATTTGCACCCATATTAAATTTAAGTAGGGAAAACCCATACTTCTAAATGGGCTGGGTGCCCGGGGAAAATCACAGGTGTCCCCAAAACTTTATGCTGACTTTCCCAAATTTCCCCCCTATAAAAAGGGAAACTGCAACGAAAAAAAATGAAAAAATGGGGATTAGTTGGAAAAAAGGGTAATTTATTTTGTAATATCATTTATTTTAGGGGGACAGTGTATAATTTAATTATTGGGGGTTTTCCGGGGGCTTTTTTTAAAAAAGGGAAAATTTTAAAAATACTGCTGCGATAGAATAAAAAAACACAAACTCAACCCTTGAACGCACCCTGTAGTTGCCAATGGGCTCCCCCCATTGTTCAGTTTTTCTTACACTGGGCCCGGGGGTTTGCCTTGTCATCTCTGCGCTACTGATTGAAATGGAGCAGTCCCCAAGCCCCTTTCCTGCCAAACACACCTCAGAGGCATTTCCCCCCAAAGGTGATTTTCAGGCAATGGCATGTGACTTGGGTGCAG
>JAODAL010080567.1:0-12198 GCA_025379985.1 Phyllomedusa bahiana | reverse complement strand
TTTAAAATACTATACTAAAAATTTTTAAGATTTTTCCCCCCCCTTTAAAAAAGAATTTAAATTAAAACCCCCTTTTCAAAAAATCCGAAAAACCACTATATATTTAAAACAATTTTACGGGGATGCACTCCTGCGTTTCCCTTTTTAAAGGCCCCCAGGGGTTCCGGGTGGGGGGGAAAAGAAATTTTTTTTTAAAAAAACCCTTTTCCCTTTTTTGGGGTTTTTTGGGTTTTTTTGGAAGTCTATCGGGTCCCTTCTTCAGGATAAAAAAAAAATTGGTTTGAAATTTTTAAAAAATCTTATTTCTCCATTGGGTGTCATTTAAAACCCTGCCTGGGGGTAGACAAATACATTTTAATTTTTTTTTTTAATACTGAAACGGTGGTTTTTCCCATTCGTTGGGGAAGTTTTGTCGTAGTTCCCCCAAAACCTTTTTGGTTTCTGGCAACTACAAGAAATAAAATTTAAACTATAAAGCTATGTCTGCAGTCTAGTTTTAAAATCTTTTTTAAAAAATTTTTCTTTTTGTGGATTTAGAGGAGAAATCTTTTTCCCCTCCTGAAACATCGGGCAACTTTTTGGCATGTGGGAAAACCCTTTGCAGTTTTTTTAAAAAACCCTCTAAAAAGTCTTTGTTCTCCACGGGGTTTTTTACTACTTTTTGCGCTTTTTTTTGACGTGGCAAACTATATTTTTTAGGGTTTTGGGTGGGCTTTTCATTTGTAATTCTTGGTCTCACAGATACCAAAATTTTTTAAAAATGGGATTAGGGGGAAAAAATTTCCCCAATTTTTTTTATCTAAAATAGGGGGGACTTCTGCATTGGGGGAAATAAGCTTTTTACAAAATTACTCTTAAAAAGTCTCTACCCACTCTCTATTTTTTTAGAAAAAAACATATTTTTTTTTTGGGGGTTTTCCCCCAAAAGCTCTGGTGTTAGCCTCCTCTCCCAAGAAATCAGGGGTATCCTTTGTTTTTAAAAACCTATCATGAGAATTTTTAAAGCTTTTTGGGGTTTACACTCTGTCAGGGGGTTAAAAATTTTTTTCCGAATGCTTTTCAAAAATTTCCCCAAATGGGCACATTTCTTTTTCCCAACTTTTTGGGTAATGATTACTGTCAAACCGTTAAAATTTTAAAATTCAATTTCCCTTAAAAGGGTGTTCTTTTGGGCAAAATTCTGCCCTTTTCTCATGGTAAAAAGATTTAAATAAAATATTGGGAATTTTTTATTGCTAATACTCATGTAAAAATGTGATCCCCCCCCCGGAGTTGGGAAATTAAGTCTTTGGGGAAATCCTTTGTTTCTTCCAAATTGTTCCTCTCCAATAAAGAAAAAAACATCTATAAAACGTTTAAAAAAACCAATATTTGTTTTTTAAAATTTGGGGTTATAGTTTTGGACAAATAAAAATAAAAAGCCCTAAAAGCACCCAAAAGGGAACAGGTTGGGGCCAAAAGCGGGGGCCCAATCGGGCCCTTTTTTTCCCGTGCCCAACCTGCTTGTGGTTTTGAAACCCCCATCATATTGGGAAAAATTTAATTAATTTTTAGGATAAGATTTAAAAACCCCCCAATAAAAAAAGGAATTTTTTTTTTTCTGGCATTTTGGCTCCTTTTTCCCAAAAAAAAACCGGGACTGTCGTACCCCTTCAAAGTGTGCGGGAATGTTTCGAAGTAAAAAACCCCAAACCCCCATCTAGAGCCCCAAAAAAATGGTAGGACCCCTTTCCATTCCATCCCCCCGGCCATTTTCCTTGATATATGGCCCGGTCCTTTAGATGGCTCTGCAAAGAATTTACTTAAGGTTTAAAAATATATCCAAAAAAATTTGGGAAATTTTTTTGGAGGGGGTGTGGAATGGGATCCTGCAAAATTTGGTCACCCCGGGGGGGTTTAAAATAATACTCTTTTTGCCCCCTTGGGGGTATAAAAGAAGGGCCTTTTTGGTTTTTTTAATTTATCAGTTTTTCCAAACTCTTTTTTGAATTTAAAATTGAAAACCATCCAAAAGGGCCTTTTTAAAAATAACACAAAGGTTTCTTGTAATTGGAGAAACACACGGGTCTTTCCCCCTTAAAAAATAAATATTTGGGTTTAAAATCCAATACCCAAAAGGGGCCCTTTCACTCTTTTTTTTTAAAAACCCCTTTATATGTTCCCTGATCCCCCTTTTAGCTCCACCTTGGCCCAGCTTTTCCGTATTTTAGGGGTTCTCATTTCTCTTTTTAGGGTTCTTAAAGCTTTTTTGTTGACCCAGGATTTAAAATTTGCTCCTCTGGGGGATTCTTTTTTTTAAATCTCCTTGGGTCGTCCAAAAACTAATTGATTGAAAAGCAACATAATTGCCCTGAGCCCTTTATGGGTAGAATGTTTATTTTGTAGGAAAACTGACCGGGCACTATCCCCTGATCCTTCGGAGGACTATTTTTATGCTTGTTTTTTTTGAATGTGAAATTCTTTGTGGGGTGATTTTTTCTGATTTTTATTTTTGTAGGTTTTTTAAAGACCCCCAAAAAAAATCAAACCCCCTAACCCCCCCCCCCCCCCCCCGGACAAAAATTTTTAACCCCTTTTCCCAGTAACACATTCCCTTTCCTTTTTACATTTGGGTTTATATTTGGGGGAAAATTAAAAAATTTTTTACTCCCTTGGGATTTTTTTAAACCTTTGGTCTTGTTTTTTTTTTGGAATCTGAATTAATAAGCCCCCCTTTCCAATTGGGCTGAAATTTCCCCGGTCCCTTTTTTGTAACTTTCTTTTTCCTTTGGGTTTTTCCCAAAGGGGGGGTTATAGGTAAGGGGAAAGTGCCCTTTTAGCTTCCCCCTGGGGATATTTAGTTTTGGGTTGGGGCCCCCAAAAAAAAGGTTTAAATTTCCTATGTTTTTTTTGGGGGCTGAGGGTTTAAAAGATTCTTCCCCTTTCCTCCTGGATAAAAAATCTCTTTTTTGGGGGGAAAACCCATTGGGTTTGTACATGGAAAAAAAAAAAACTATTCACCCAAAGGAAGAAGCGGATTTGGGTCTATAGTTTTTAATCAGGGGACTATGTAGTCAAAACATGTTGGGGATTTTTTGGGGAAATTTTGGGGTTTGACCTCCTTTTAGCACCCAACCCTCTTTGGTTTTTGGGGGCTGGGTTTTTGGCTTGATTTCCCCAAAGTATTTTTATTCCTTAAATTCCCTTTTTGGTTTGTGGGATTTTTTTTTTGAAACGCCGCATACGGCGTGTTTTTGATATTTCCCCCCCCTTTCTTGATCACTTTTCCCTTGGTTTTTGGGGTATTCTCTTTTCTCCTTACCCCGGATTTTAATTTGGTTTTTGATCATTGGCAGTTTTCTATAGATTAATTCACGGGACAAAACTACCTTTTTTCTATTGGGACAGTTATTTTTTTGTTGTTTTTTTCTTTTTGTCTCATGGGATCGTTTTTTTAAATATGGGGGGGTTTCAACCTCCCCAAATTAAAACCAAGGAAAATTTGTTCTTTCTATCCCTAATAGTTTAAATAACTTTCTATTAAATTAATGCCCAATTCGGGGTTTATGCAAATTGCTTTTGTTTTTCTTTTTTTATATCTTTGTACTAAAAATATCCCTTTTTTGAATTGGTCAAATTTCTTTACCCATTCATTTAATTTGGGGGAAACCCCGCTCTTTTCGTTTGCTCTTCTTTTCATTATCAGAAGCCCCATAAGGACTGATAGAGCAGGTTTCCAGGGTGTTGTTTCCCAATAACTTTTAAAAAAGGGTTGGTTAAATATTCTCATACTGGAGGGGCAAAAAAATTTTTTAAAACCCTCTGGGGATAAATTTTATCATTAACATCAAACAGAAACTTCTCGTCTATGTGTTTGGTTATTTCATAATTTTAAACATTTTCTAAAAAACGAGCAATATTGTAAAATGTTCTGGTCTCTTCTGGTTATTGGATGGGTACCCACATTTGCCCCCCTCCAAGTCAAAAGAGTCCACTCCCACAGATTTGCCCACACTATTTTTGTCTACTGTCTGGACTCAAAATGATCCATCTTGGGCTGCCTTCTAGCCCCTTGGCTCCGTCAAAGGGGTATTTAAAAAAACCGACCAAGGAAATGTTTCATTGTTTTTTCTTCCTTAAAACACCGAGACAAAAAGAATAGACAAGAGAAGAAGAGGTGGGGGACGAAGGCGCCCGGTTTAAAGTGAGTAGGTCCCTTTTAAAATTTGGAGTATAAAATAAATTTCGAAGTCTCCCTGACCAGTTGAACAAGATATGGGTACAACACTATAAAATTTTTGTAAAAAGCTCGCGATGTGCGAGTGAAACGCGAGAGGCTTTATTTTTAATTGAAATGTGTTTTTTTAATTTGTTGTTTTAAATAAATTCTCATATCTTTAAGGGGGATTTGTTTTCCCCCCCGGGGACAACCTAGGGAAAGGACATTTTTAAATTTGAAGAGCGCTAGTAGAACCCCCCTTTTCCTGTTTGTAAACTGAAACATTGCAAAAAACACATTTTAAATATTTCCTTGCTCCTATTGGGGTGCACGAGTGGTCCCTGGGGGGTACCACGCTGACGTCGGATTTTTCTACAAAAGTGTTTTTTATGTGTTGTCCATTCTTGTACAAAATGGCTCAGTTGAGACTTCGAAAATTTTTTGAACTCCAAATTTTAAAGTGACCTACTACACTTATCCGGGCGCCCGTCGTCCCCCCCCCCCCTCTTCTTCTCTGTCATTCTTTTGTCTCGGGGGAAGGGATAGGGGAAAAAACAATAGAACACACCCTTTTTGGGCGTTTATATAGGGTTATATGTAGAGGAAGAAGCTGAGCTTGATATATAGGGTTATATGATGGAGAAAAGTGAGCACTGGGATATATGGGGTTATATGATAGAGGAGGGGAGTGAGCTCTGTGATATTAGGGTTATTGGTAGAGGAGAGGAGCTGGCTCTTGATATATAGGCAGTGTCGGACTGGGGGATCTGGGGCCCCACAGGAATTGATCTTGGGGGGGCCCCCACTCTACATGAAAATATTACCGGGCGTCCGGCAAAAATTGGCCCCATTTACCACATAATACGGTGCAAAACAGAACTGTATTGTTATAAATGTGTCAACTTTTGTAGTCAAATAATCATAACACGGGGCTAAGTAGCTCCCCCATACCCCCCCACCCAAACAATTCCCCCCCCACGTTTCCCGGGTCACGCACCTCACACCCTCCAAAAATAAACACCAGCAAGAAAGAAAAAGAGTAACCCTATTACAGGTAAATCGGGGACACATGTACCGGGGCATTATAGCGGCGCGATATAACCTAAAAACCCCGCCACATAGAGATAGAACCAGTAGGTATAACCTAAACACCCCCAAAGGCCCAATAAGGTAAACCCCCAGCTCGGGAAACCCAAAACACCGCCAATAGAGGTCAAATACCACTCAGGTATAACCTACACCGCCATATAGAGAACCCACAAGAGAACAGACCCCAGTAGGAAAACCTAAACACCGCCATAAAACCACATAGTGATCAGACCCAGCTCAGGTATAACCTCAACCCCATATAAAACCCACATAGAGATCAGACCCCAGCTCGGGTAAAACCCCTACAACCCGCCATATAAGACCAAAGAGGTCAACAAAACTGGGGGGGGGGTTTTTAAACCCTACAACACCACCAATAAAACCCACTAAAATCAACACCAGCTCAGGTAAAACCTACAACACCCCTTTTAAGAGCCCACATGAGGTCAACCCAATTTCAGGTTTTCCCTACAACCCCGCCAAATAGAGACCAATGGAGGTAAAGACCCCAACTCAGGTTTAAAACCCTAAAACACCATAAGAGCCCCACATAGAGGTCAGACCCCACTCGGGTTTAAAAAACCTACAACACCGCCTATAGAGACCACAAGAGGTCAGACACGGGCTCAGGTAAAACCTCAAACTCCCATATAGGCCCAACATGAGGTCAGACACCGCCAGAAAAACCTAAAACATCGCCTATAAAACCCAATAGAGATCAACCCCAGTCAGGTATAACCTACAACACCGCATAAGAGACCACATAGAGTCAACAAGCTCAGGTATAACACAACACTGCCAAATAGAGACCAAAGGGGTCAACCCCACTCAGGTATAACCTACAACACCCCATATAGAGACCACATAGGGGTCAACCCCAACCGGGTCACCAAAACACATTACAAATAAAAAATAACCCCTGAAATCGGGGACTCACGGAGAGTTTTTGACGGGAGTTGTTTCTTCTCTCATGGTTTTTTTTTTATTCCCCTTTTCCCTCTGATCTTTCCACACGCCGAGACTTGCCCCCGGCCCACGACCATCCGTTCAAAATTACACACAAATACTTAGAACCCCCAAATTTTCCACATTCTTCCCTATTCCCCCCTCTTACAAACTACCCAGGGTGGGAAGCGGTACAAGTCATAACTTGAGGCCTTGTATCCTAAGGGGCGGGAAGGGGGGGAGAAACTAACTCCCTGGGATAATGCTACAACATGGGCTCTGCCCTCTCAATTAATTACCAGGTGGGAAACAAGACCCTGTTGGGTAGGCAAATAGGCAAAGGCCCCAGTCTGTAGTAAAGGGGGTTTTCTCTCAGTTAGGTAAGTGTAGTATTAGGTCCCCTTTAATAGGCTCAAACATTAGGGACCCCCTTTTAGGTAGTATACAGGCGTTAGGCTTTTCCATGAAATAGTATACAGGCAGTTAAGGGTCCTTTAAAGGGATTTGCAGGGGAGTTAAGGGTCTCCCTTTTGGTACAACAGGGGTTAGGGGCCCCCCTTTAGCATAGCAGGGAAATCGGGCCCCCCCTTTAGTACTGTGTAGGTAGTCAGGGCCCCCCTTTTTTAATTTAGGAGCCAAGGCCCCTTTGTAAAAAGGGCCCCCCTGTGGTAGTCAACGTCCCTTTAGGTAGCCCCGCGCCACCCCTTGTAGTCAGGGCCCCCCTGTAGGTATAAGGGCCCCACCCTTTTTTTTGGTAGCCAGGGGGGCCCCCTGTAGGGACCAGGCCCCCCTTTTTATCGGGCTCCCTGTGGTTGCCGGGGCCCCCCTTGTATCAGGGGCCCCCTGATTTAAACCCGGGGCCCGCTGTAGGGACCCGGGCCCCCCCCTTTTTAGGAGCCCCTTTGTAGTGAGGGCCCCCTGTAGGTAGCCAGGGCCCCCCTTGTAGCCAGGGCCCCCCTTGAAGCCAGGGCCCCCCCTTTGAAGCCGGGGCACCCCCCCTTGTAATCAGGGCCCCCCTTGTGTCAGGGGCCCCCCCTTGTAGTCAGGGGCCCCCCCTTGTAGCAGGGCCCCCTCTTGTAGTCAGGGGCCCCCTTTGTACCGGGACCCCCCTGTAGTCCATGCCCCCTTGTAGCCAGGGGCCCCCTTTTTAGCCAAGGACCCCCCTTTTGTAGCCAGGGCCCTCTTTGTAGCCTGGGCCTCCCTTTTAGCCAGGGCCCCCCTTGTAGCCAGGGAACCCCTTTGTAGCCAGAACCCTCTTTGTAGCCAGAGCCCTCTTTGTAGCCAGGGACCCCCTTGTTGCAGGGGCCCCCCTTGTAGCCAGGGACCCCCCTTGTTCAGGGCCCCCCGTAGCCCGGGCCCCCTTTTTACCCGGGACCACCTGAGCAGGGGCCCCCCTTTTAGCCAGGGACCCCTGTAGCCAGGGGCCCCCTGTAGTCCGGGCCCCCCCCTTGTACCAGGGGGCCCCCTTATCAAGCCCCCCCCCCTTGTAGCCAGGGGCCCCCTGTAGTCGGGACCCCCTGTAGCCAGGGGCCCCCGTGTCAGGGACCCCCTTTTTTAGCCAGGACCCCCTGTGTCAGGCCCCCCCTTGGGACCACGGACCCCCCTTGTATCCAGGGACCCTCTTTGTAGCCAGGCCCTCTTTGTAGCCAGGGACCCCCTTGTAGCCAGGACCCCCCTTTCGTCAGGGCCCCCCTTGTACCGGGGGCCACCTGTAGCAGGGCCCCCCCTTTTACCGGGACCCTTTGTAGTTTGGGCCCCCCTTGTAGCCCGGGCCCTCTTTGTAGCCAGGGACCACCTGTAGTCAGCCCCCCCCTTGAAGCCAGGGACCCCTTGTAGTCAGGGACCCCTGAGTCAGGGCCCCCCTTGAGCCAGGAACCCCCTTGTAGTCAGGGGCCCCCTTTAGCCAGGAACCCCCCAGTAGTCAGGGCCCCCCTTTAGCCAGGGACCCCCTGATCAGGGCCCCCCCCCTTTTAGCCAGGGGCCCCGTTCAGGGCCCCCCCCTTTACCCAGGGACCCCCGTAGTCAGGGGCCCCCCGTTGTAAAGCCAAAAGGGACCCCCTTATTTTAGGGACCCCCCCTTGTAGCCAGGGACCCCCTTGAGCAGGGACCCCTTTGTGCCCGGGACCCCTGTAGTCGGGGCCCCCCCTTTTAAAACCAGGGACCCCCCGTAGTCAGGGCCCCCCTTTTAGCCAGGGCACCCCGTAGTCAGGGCCCCCCCCGTAGCCAGGGGCCCCCCTTGTATCAGGGCCCCTCTCTTGTAGCCAGGGGCCCCCTTGTGTCAGGGGGCCCCCTGTATCCCAAGCTCCCCTTTTAGTCAGGGACCCCCTTGTAGCCACGGACCCTTGTATCGGGACCCCCCCCTTTTACCCCGGGACCCCCTGTAGTCAGGGCCCCCCCCCCCTTTTAGCCCGGGACCCCCGTATCATGACCCCTGTACCCAGGGACCCCTGTAGTCAGGGGGCCCCCCATTTAGCCAGGGCCCCTGTATCAGGGCCCCCCCCTTGACCAGGGACCCCCTAAGTCGGGGGCCCCCTTGTGCCAACCCCCTTTATCGGGGCCCCCTTTGTCAGGGACCCCCCTTTTAGCAGGGACCCCCTGTAGTCAGCGCCCCCCCCTTTTACCAGGGGCCCCCTGTTCGGGGCCCCCCTTTACCAGGGACCCCTGTAGTCAGGCCCCCCCTTTTAGCCCGGGGCCCCCTTGTAGTCAGGGGCCCCTCTCTGTAGCCGGGACCCCCTTTTGTCAGGGACCCCCTGTAGTCAGGGCCCCCCTTGTATCAGGGACCCCCTTTACCAGGGGGCCCCCTTGTATCAGGGGGGCCCCTCTCTGACCCCGGTACCCCCCCGTAGCCAGGACCCCCTGTAGTAGGGGGCCCCCCCTTGTATCCCGGGGCCCCCTTGTACCCGGGACCACTTTAGTCAGGGACCCCCTTTTAGCCAGGGACCCCCTGTAGTCAGGGGCCCCCCGTTTTGCCAGGGGCCCCCTGTAGTCGGGGCCCCCTTGTGCCCGGGGGCCCCTGTTGTCAGGGACCCCCTTTAGCCCGGGACCACCTGTTCGGGCCCCCCAGTAGCCCGGGGCCCCCGTAGGTATTTAAAAAAAAAACAAAAACAGCCCGGGTTTACCTGGGTTCCGCTCCGGGCCGTCCAATCTCCCCGCCCCTCCTGCCCCCTGCATTGGGGCGCGGTGAATTCGTCCCGCGCCGTACGTCAGCAGAGGGGCCGGCGCCTGGGGGGCTTAAGGCCTAGTGCCTTAGCCTGAGGGGGATCAGTGGGCCAGCGCTAGTGCCTGTGCTCCGCTGCACCGCACAGCCCCCCGGGGGGGCGGGGAATTAGCCCCCAAATCTCGGGCGGTCTCGGGCGTTTGGGGCCAGTCCCGGGGGTCCCTTTACCGATGGGCCCCGCCGGGGGGCCCGGGGAGCGACGGCACTGGTCCGGGGCCCCCAGCGGCTCGGGGGGGGGGGGGTAGCCCGCGGGGGATTTTACCCGTCCGAGCCTGTATATAGGTTAAGGATAGAGGGGAGAACTGAGCTCTGTGATATATAGGTTTTTTGTAGAGGAGATAACTGAGCCCCCGATATATAGGGTTTATATGGGAGAGTAGAGAACTGCTTGTGATATTAGGGTTATATGATGACGAGAGGGAAGGACTGAGCTCTGTGTATTAAGGTTATTGATAGAGGAGAGGAGTGAGTCTTGATATATAGGGGTTATATCCCCCTACCTTGGGGTAATCCCCGACTCCGCTCTGTCCTTCAACCACACATCCAAAACCCCACCTTTTCCTGCCGCCTCCACCTGAAAAAAATTTAGCATCCGCTATTCCTCAACTTCGACACCACAAAAAAACTCATCCTCCCTTTCATCTCCCGCTAGACTCGCAACATCCTTCTTGTGGCCTCTATCTAACATCTTGCTCCCCCCTTTAAAAACCCCCTCAACTCGCTGCCCCCTCTTTTCCAGCCTCTTCCCCCACTACTCCTCGCCTCTCCTCTCTGCCTCTCCTCTTGCCAATCCCTTCACTGGTGCCCCAAAAGCCCAGCGAATTCAGTTCAATTTCTAACCGCCTAAGGCTTCCCCTGACCAATCGCTCCTCACAGGACCTTCTTTTTTGTTTTTCTTTCAGCCCTCACCTAACCTCTCCAAGATTCCTCGTGTCCGCCACACTCTGGAACGCATGCCCCCCCAAAATCCCGGCTCTCTTGCCCCTCTTCCCGCTTCAAAGCAAACTGAAAACCCATCTCTCAGGACGCTATAACCCACAATAACCCCCGCTCCCGTAAAATCCCAAAAAAATGTCTGCCCCCCACCCCCTGTCTCTTCCCTGCTCCTTGTAGATTGTAAGCCCCGCGGGCAGGGTCTTTTCTCCCCTCTGTCCCGTTGTAATCATTCATCGTTTATTGTACTCATCGACATTATGTATGTAACCCCCTCAAAAGTACGCGCCTAGAATCAATGGGGGCTTTAAAAAAAAAGATAATAAATAAAAAAATAATATATAGAGGAAGAACGAGTTCTGTATATATAAGGGTTATATGAAAGGAGAAAAGCTAAGCTCTGTGATTATAGGGTTATATGATAGAGAGAGGGACTGAGCTCTGTGAAATATAGTTATATTAGAAGAGAACTGAGCTCGGGGTTAATGGGGGTTATTGATAAAGGGAAGAAGCGAGCTCTGTGATATATAGGGTTATATAAATAGGGGAAAAGCTGACTTGATATATGGGGTTATATGATAGAGAAGTGAGCTCTGTGATATATAGGGTTTTATATGATAAGGAGAAAAGCGGGCTCGTGAATATGGGGTTTTATAGAAAAGGGGGAGGAAGCTGAGCTCTGTGTATATAGGCAATAAAAAAAAAAAAATGGCCCCCGGCGCACGTGCAGGATAAAAACCCGAGCAAAAAGGGTTTTATATTAAAAAAGTATTTTTTAAAAATGCCAAGATTTTAATCTCCAAAAATTTAAAAAAAAACATCAATTAAACTTTACGCTTTTCCGGAGAGCCCCCCGCTTCATCAGAAACTTCGATGAAGCGAGGCTCTCTCGCGAAAAGCAAAGTATAATTGGGTTTTTTATTTATAGAGGAGAGAAGCTGAGCTCTGTGATATATAGGGTTATATATATAGGAGAGAAGTGAGCTCTGTGAATATAGGGATATAAATAGAGGAAGAACGAGCTCTGTGATATATAAGGGTTATTGTAAGGGGAGAACTGAGCTCTGTGAATATAAGGTTATATGATAGAGGACGACTCTGTGATTTAAAAAGGGGGAAAAATGAGGAAGAAGCTAGCTCTGTGAAAATAGGGTTATTGATAGGGAGAAGTGGCTCTGTTATATAGGGGGAATGAAAGAGGGAAAGGGGCTGAGCTCTGTGATATATAGGGTTAAAGATAGAGGGGGAGGACTGACTCTGTGATATATAGGGTTATATATAGAGGAGAGGACTGACTCTGGTGATATATAGGGTTTTATCCCCTACCTTGGGATAATCCTCGACTCCCCTCGGGGCCCTTCAAACCCCACATCCAAACCCCCCACCTTTTCCCCGCCGCCTCCCCCTGAAAAATATTTTCTAGCATCCCTCTTCCCAACTTTGACCCACAAAAATGCCACCATGCCCCTTGTCCATCTCCCGTCAGACTACTGAACATCCTTCTCTGTGGCCTCCTATTAACATCTTGCTCCCCCCAAAACCCCTCTCAACATGCTGCCCCTCTTATCCAGCTCTCTCCTCACTACTCCTTGCCTCTCCTCTTGCCTTCCCCTCTGCCAATCCCTTCATGGCTCCCATTCCCAGCGAATTCAGTTCAAGTTCAACCCCGACCTACAAGGCTCTCCATGACCAATCCGCTCCCCCCAGGGGCCTTTTTTCTCTGTTTTCTTACAGCTCCTCACATAACCGTCTCCAAACTTTTCTGTGCTTTTCCGCCACACTCTGGAACGCATGCCCCAACATTCAGACCCTCTTG
>JAODAL010080566.1:0-12199 GCA_025379985.1 Phyllomedusa bahiana | reverse complement strand
AAGGTGGTTAAAAGCCCCTTTTTTGCACTTTTTATCTGGGCATGAGGTTTGGGGTCATGCTGTGGCCAGGACAGGTATAGTCAATGTCCAGTGAAATAAAATGGTGATTCAAAGACTCCTTTTCCCGGCACTTTTTAATTTGGGGGTCAGACAGGTTTAATGGTCATACTGCGGTCCAGGACAGGTATTGTCAATGTCCAGTTCAACTAAAATGGTGGTTCAAAGACTCCTTTTCCCGTCACTTTTTAATTTGAGGGTCAGACAGGTTTAATGGTCATACTGTGGCCCAGGACAGGTATAGTTAATGTCCAGTTCAACTAAAATGGTTGGTGCAAGACTCCTTTTTCTGGCAGTTTTTAATCCGGCGTCATGCAGGTTTGGGGCTCATGCTGTGGCCCAGGACAGGTATAGTCAATGTCCAGTGAAACTAAAATGGTGGTTCAAAGACTCCTTTTCCCGTTACTTTTTAATTTGGGGGTCAGACAGGTTTAATGGTCATACTGCGATCCATGACAGGTATAGTCAATGTCCAGTTCAACTATAATGGTGGTTCAAAGACTCCTTTTCCCGGCACTTTTTAATTTGAGGGTCAGACAGGTTTAATGGTCATACTGCGGTCCAGGACAGGTATAGTCAATGTCCAGTTCAACTAAAATGGTGGTTGAAAGACTCCTTTTCCGGCACTTTTTAATCTGGTGTCATGCAGGTTTGGGGCTCATGCTGTGGCCCAGGACAGGTATAGTCAATATCCAGTGAAACTAAAATGGTGGTTCAAAGACTCCTTTTTCCGCCACTTTTTAAATCTGGGGGTCATGCAGGTTTGGGGCTCATGCTGCGTTCCAGGACAGGGATATTCAATGTCCAGTTCAAGTAAAATGATCGTTCAAATCATACTGCCTTCTGGCACTTTTTAATTTGTGGGTCATGCAGGTTTAAGGCTCTTGCTGTGGTGCAAGTGAGGGATAGTGAATGGTCTGTGATTTTTTTTCCGGTGGCTTTTATACCCGAAGTGTGTTGCCGTAGATGGAGCACGTAACCCTTTGACTGTTGTGGATGTTAATTCCAGCTTCTCCAGCCCTGTTTGGGTGAAGAATGAGGTGGTTGTTGCTCTCCCATAGACTTTAATGGTCATCGATCATAATTATCATCGACATCGAATATCTTGTCGATGATGGTCGACTATCGACCATCGACCGATGTCGATGGCCAACGTAATCGCTCAACACTAATAATAATATACAGGTAAGAGTCAACGGTGCACAACAAGCATGGGTTACAGACAAAAGGCAGTTAAACTGGGTCAAGTTACCGTTGGTTTGCGGTCCACACGGGGAGGGCATATGTGGCCTGGCTTCTGTGGGTGGATGCTCCTGGAAATGCTGTTAGGTACCCCCTCCATGGATCAACGGCAGAACCAACACGGGCTCCTACTTATATCTGTGAGGGGACAGCCCACGTGGCAGCCCCCCTTACACGCCCCCACACACCCCTGGGACGGTCTAAGAACTCATCCTATTCAGGTCATGCAGTTTCTGATACAAACACAAAAATGGACCATAATGCGGCAGGGCATTGACACAGAACCGAGCCGGTAGCACTATCAGAGCCGGCTGGGCCTACACGACGCCCGGATATCAGACACGCCTATCTTATGGGCTCCGTAGGTCCGGTTCTGGATATCTCGGTCCCCCTGCGCCTCAGAAACCTGGAAATGGTGGCTGTGTGTGTGGGGAGTTCCATGTTTTGCGATATGAACTCGCCATGGACCAGTTATGAGCGGATCGCCTATGAATCTATATGAAATATCGGAGACGGGGGTCGGCCCTAGGTTTGATTAATTAAAGTTTTGAAGCTGGGGGGTTTTGGGCAGCATTGTTCAGTGCTAATTAAGGAAGTGGGGTTCTTTTGAGGTGTCCCATGACCCTGCTGTCCCAAACTCCTATGGAGAGCTTTTAAAAATGGGTCTGGCTGGGCTAATTAACGGAAAATTTGGGCTTTTCTGGGGGCTGGGACCATTGTGATCTGACTAGATAGGAAGTTGGAGATGATTTGTCATATTTGGATGGATTCCCCTCACACCCCCCCCCCTTTTTGAGGGCGCTGGGGGGCGCCCCTGCTGGGTGTCCACACGCGCCCCCCTGCCCCTTCTCCCTGTCGGGACAGCCATCAGCGTTCCCGTGGTCTTGGCCTTCCCCGGTGGCGAATGGCGAAGTTGTCTGTTGGAACGCCAGGCTCCAGTGTGCAACCTCCTTTGTTTCCGGGGGACCGGTGTAGCCGTCAGAGGGTTGTGATTGGTCCCCACAATGAAATGACGCCGTTTATTTTAGTTAGGGGTTGCACCCGTGCAGGGCCACACTATCCCCAAGGCATTCTTTTTCCATGGTGGAATAGGCCAATTCCCTCGGCAAAGCTTGGCCAGGTACTCGGGAGTTTCCCTGTCCGTTGGGTCCACCTGGATGAGCACTGACCGAAGCCAAAGTCACTCGCGTCGTTTTTTACTATAAAGTGCCGGGCGAAGTCGGCGGCTTGTATACTGGGGGGGGGAAAAGGGGGCCCTTGAGGGTTGGAAGGCCCGTTGCAGTCGTTTGAAAAAACGACTGCGGGGGCAACCCCTTTTCCCGGTGAGGTCGTAGGGGTTTTCCCCCGGTCTAAGAGGGATCAACCTCCTATAGACCCGCGGTCCCCAAAGAAGGACATCCCCTGCTTCTTGGTCCTGGGGGTGGGCCGGAGCGATGGATAAAATTTTCCGGGCTCGGGCTTAACCCCCCCTCCTCCCGGTGCCCAGGTAGTGGACCTCACCATGCCCAGCTGGCACTTTTCCGGCTTGAGGGTCAAGTGCCTGGGGGATACGTCCAAAGCACCTGCGTCGGTGCTGGAGGTGATCCCCCCAGGTGGGATGAAACGGTATGTACCCAGGTTTGTAGCCGTGTCCCCTTAAACCCCTTTAAGCAGGTGTTGCCATCCGCTGAAAAGGGAGGGATTTTCATCCCAAACGGCATGACAGTGGACTTTTTCAGCCAAAATGGGGTGATAAAGGCAGAGCGTTCCCTTCCCTCACGGGTCAGGGGAATCTGCGAATATCCCGGCTCAGACCCTTGATGGTCGGTTTCTTGGCCCGGCCCAAACTGATCGGTGGTCATCGATGCGTGGCATTGGTCGCATGGTGCCGTGACAGCATTGAGCCCCTTAGCCCCACGCAAAACCCGGGTGGTTCGATCCTTCTTGGGGACGGGACACGGGGGCCCAGGCACTTTTTGGACCCCTGGATGACCCCAGTTTCGCATCTCGTCAATCTCCTCACGCATGTGCTGCTGCCTTCGGGGGGATCCGATATGCTGAGGCCGGTTGGGGGTTATCCCCGGTGCCCACGTGATGGGGGCTGACCCGTCCTTCCAGGCAGTATTTTACAATGCCCGGAGGGGGTGGGAGTTGCAACGCTGGGCCCGGGGCCCCCGGGAGCTGTCCACAAATCTCCACATCCTTTTGGATACCTGCCTGACCGGGGAAGCTGCCCAAGAGGTTCTCCGTCTAAAACTACTTCGGGCAGGTTGCCAAGGGAAAGGGCACTGCCTCCCGCTCATGATGGCTTCATCATGTTCCACGTGGAAGGCCCCGCCTTCCCCGGTGTGGTCCAGGGTGCCAGGTACGTGATGCGTTGAGTTGTGGTGCACGACATAGGGGCCCTTTTTCCCGGCCCTGCCTAAAGCTTGCCCTGGTTACGGGGACCGTACCCAATTTCTGCCCCCCCTGGTGGGTCCTCTCACAAGGTTTTGGCCCGTCCACTGTTTGGTGGGCCCGGGGCCCCCGTCGCTATTTCATGCACTAGCTGTGTCAAGCCCTGCTTTTGTCACGGAAGCGCACAAATACTCAATGACTGACACCTGGGGGGTGCAAAAGTCCCCTTTCCCCGGGCCCTCCTTCACCAGGGCCGGGGCCCCCCCAAAACGTTGCCATAAAGGGCTAAAAGGGAGCGAAACCCGTTGGGGCCCTTGTGGAACCCCCCGGTTGCGAATAGTGGTGTGGGAGGACCGCTCCAGTGCGCCCGTGGGTGTGCCCAACCACCCTTAAGTATCTGCTCCAGGGTGCCATTGAACCTTCACACGGGCCCATTAGTCTGTGGGTGGTAGGGTGGCCACCAGATGTTGCCCCTGTGTCAGCTTACACAAGGCTCATTAAACTGCGACATAAACGGGGTCCCCCGGTCGCGACATTTCCGGGGGAACCCCCACTCGAGAGAAAATCTCAGTAAGGTGGGGGCCCCCCTTGTGGGCCCCAATGGGGTACCGCTTCCCGGGTCCCCGGTGGGTAGTTACTACCGTCAACGAGGTTTCCCGGGTGCGGGGAATGGCAGCAGTCCAATTAAATCCACAGCCCCCCTAAAAAGGTCGTTATGATAGGAGAGGTACAGTGGGGCTTTGGGCCTCGGTCCGCATTCCCCCCCCTCTGCCCGTGTCGCACGAAAGGCAGTAGGCGCCACATCAGTCCCCCTCCTTTGGGCCCGTAGAAAAAATTGGGCCCCGCCTTTCCTGGTCTTGGTATCCCTGGTGTCGGTATTGGAAAATTTTGTGCGAACCCGCAACAATAGCCCTGAACGGATGGGTACCACCCACCCTCGGTCCCCGGGGCCCCGCCCCGGTAACCCGGTCGGCCGTCACGTGGTACGCCTCTTTGGGCCCAGACCACCCGCGCGGTGTCTAAATCCAAGGGGGCTGGCCGCCTGCTATTGGAGCTTTCGGCTGTTGTCAGCCGCTAACGGCCCGAAACTCTCGACTAGACGTGGCCAGAATGGATGAGATGTAGTCATCTGTCGGTTCCATGGGGCCTATTTTTGGCCCTCACCTACCCTGGCACTTCCTGGTCGATGGGAGGATAGTCGGGTCCCCGGGGGCCTTTCCCGGCCCTCCCCACTCGCGTGACAGCGGCCCCCACGACCGCTGCAACCCCCTGGGGGGTTCCCCCCCTCGGCGTCATTTTAAGTCGCAGTTGCTTGGCCTAACCTGGCCCTCCGACATCCTGGTGGGGAGACCCTGCTCGTGGCCTTTCCTGGGAGCCCTGCCTCACCGATGCTCCCCCCCCGTAGCTGTTGCCCCTTGTCTGCCCCCCGGTTTTGGGGGGGACCCTTTCCCTGTGGCCCCGGTGGGGCCCTGCCCACCTGGGTGTCCTCCCCTGCAGTGTCTGCCCCCCTGTCCGCCCTGGCTGTGGGGAGCCCTGCCCTGTGGCCTTTCCCGGGGGCCTTTCCTCACCTGCATCTCCCCCCCACGCTTTGCCCCCCGTTTGTCCCCCCTTGATGCCACACCAGAGGACAACGATTCCCGCAGGCTTGTGGACACATCTGTGCCCCATTGCAACCCTGCTGATTATTTTTCCTCTCACAGGATGGGAAAGGAAAAACACCATATCACCAACCTCCTACTCCACTCAGTATGCATGTTAAAACATTGTCACATTTAACATGGTTGGGGAACATGACACTTTGGGGGAAACGACCTTGGGGTTAGGGGGTCAAAACGGGCCCGCCGCCCCATGGTCCCTAAAAAAATACTAGTGGAATGTTCGGCGTTTCCCCCCCCCCCACGCTTCCCCGCCGGCACCCCGTCCAAAAACACCCTGGCAACTGGCAGCGGGCACAACGCCTCCAATCCCGGAGCAGTGCGGTCCCTTCCCAGGTATCATGTCCTTTTGGGGGGCACCACTCAGGCCCCACCAAGTCATCCCGCGCCCGGGTCCAAAGTCCCATGGAAAAGACCCCGGCCTAAGGTGATGGCTGGTAGTTATCAAGGGGGCCCTTCCCCCCCCCACACAAAACATTGGTGGGCCTTGGAAAAGGGACTGGGATGGGCCCTTCTGGCGCTGGGGAAAAGGGGGCCCTTTAAAAAATCCCCGGGTGTTTGCAAAGGTGACAGGTCGGGGTTCCCCCACAGACGTGGGGCTGGGTGGGGGCCCCCGGGGTTAGGGGTAGGGACAACTGGCCCCGCGGGATTTACCCCCTCCCGCTGGTATGCTTCCCGGCCTCCGATGGGCCCATTGTTGGATAATCATCCGCGGGTTTGCTGTGGCGATGGCCCCTGTGGTTTCGGTTTAGAAGGGGGCTGCTGGAGGTCCCCTGGGCGTTAAAAAAATGTCTGTGGCGATGAGCTCCTTCAGCTGCTGGACGGTGGTGTCTTTAACCCGGGTCCATGGTCGAGCTCTCTGGGGGCCCCCCATTTGGTAAACCCCGTGTCTGTGGCCCCCCATGCAAAATCCGGAGCTTTTCCCGTAACTCCAGAGTGAGATTGTATCCGGATTAAATGCTTGACGTCCTCTAGGTCAGGGTGCTCATGGGGAGGTCCCCCAAGATCTCCCGAGCTTTACCTCTGAGGAGGAGTCAGAAAAAACCCGGGCCCATGGTCCTCGGCACATGGTGTTTGGGGGCAAATTTTTTCAAATGCCAGAGGAATTGTCCCGGTTCCCCTTTATCCAGCATGGGAAAGTCCTCCCCCTTAATTAGGGACCTGGGTCTAGGGGCTCTTGACTGGCTGGGGTGGATTTGGGCCCTTTTTCCCCGTAGACCTGTAATTGGTGGTCACGGTCCCGTGACGTTCCTCGGCCCGCTCCCGACGTTCGGCAGCTGACGCCTCTAGGTGTGACTTTGCAGCTGCTGCCTCTAGTCGCTCGTGCGTTCTGCAGTTCGCCCCCCTATCTGCTCAGACATTTTAAAACTGCAGGAGACCTTGTAGGGGGCGAGGCTCCAGCCTCAAGCTTTCCAGGGCGCTTTGGGGGAATAGTGAGGGTGAGCTGCCCCCCTGGCCTTGACCACCTGTGTGGTCCTTTGGGGGGCAGAGCTGGACTCCCCTCGCCTTCATTGTCCCCAGCCCGGTTGGGGAGGGGGCTCCCGGTTAACTTCACGTGTTTCTCCGGGGCCACAGCTTTGCCCCGCCACGGGTAGCAAACCTTGCAACGCAAACACTTTGGTTTTCTTGAACAAAAAATGCAACCCGAATGCACCCAAAACCTTGATTTGCACTTGCTGGTCTAGGCCCAGTTTAAACTTAAGACCCCAGCAGCAAAACCCCCTGTTTGGGATCCTTTGTGTTTTTGGGGTACGGAATGTGCACTAAAACATATTGTCTTGATCCTACCGCTCTGCCCCCAAAAATGTGACGAAAAAAGTAACGCTGGCCCATCGAGGGGCGACAGCCCCGACTTTGGGGGGTTCTCGAGTTTGCACGGCCCCAGGGTGCATGAGGTCAGCGATATGTTCCCCTGTTAACCCGTCAACGGGCCAGGGAGAAAACCAAGTGCCACCGTTCTCTCGTTTTGGGTTTTAAGCCGGGCCTTACCGATTTTAAAAAGGGCCCCGGGAAACCCAACCCTTGGGAGCTTTAGATCATGTGAGTTAGGCTTTTTGAGGCCCATGACAAAACAGACTAACAGATTAAAGTTTATAGATTTTAATTAGTTGGAGGGCACACTAGACAAATTATACAAAAGGATAATAATATACAGGTTAGAGTCAACGGTACCTACAAGCATGGGTTCAGACAAAAGGCGTTAAATTGGGTAAAGTTACCGTTGGGTTTTCGGTCCCAACGGGGGGATATGTGGCCTGGCTTTGTGGGGGGTGCTCCCGGAAAGTGTTAGGTAAACCCCCTCCCTGGTCAACGGCGAGCCAACACCCCGGGCTCCGCTTATATCTGTGAGGGGACAGCCCCTGTGGAGCCCCCTTACACGCCCCCCCACACCCTGGGATGGTTAAAACTCATCCCCTCAGGTCATGCAGTTTCTGTTACAAAAAAAAAAATGGCCATAAAACGGGCAGGGCATTGGCACAGAACCCAGCCGGTAGCACCATAGAAATGGTGGGCCTACACGAGCCCCCGGATACAGGGCACGCCTATCTTAGGGCTCCGTAGGGCCGGTTTGGATATCTCGGTCCCCTGCGCCCAGAAACCTGGAAATGGTGGCTGTGTGTGTGGGGAGTTCATGTTTTGCGATATGAATCGCCATGGACCGTTTGGCGGATCGCCTATGAAATCGATATGAAATATCGGAGACGGGTCGGCTAGGTTTGATTAATTGAAGTCTTTGAAGTCGGGGGGTTTTAGGGGGCATTTGTTCAGTGCTAATTAATGGAAATGGGGTTCTTTTGAGGTGTCACATGTATCCTGCTGTGCCAACATCCTATGGAGAGCATTTACAATGGGTCATGGCTGGGCTAATTAACGTGTAAATGGAGCTTTCTGGGAGGCTGGGACCCATCTGTGATCTGACTAGATAGGAAGTTGGAGATGATTTGTCATATTTTGGAGTGGATTCTCCTCACAGTACCTAAGGGGAATCCTTTCTGTGCGACACACAGCCATTCACAGCCCCTGCAGTCAAAACTGTGACTGTGATTACCTAAGGAGCAGCAGCGCTCCTTTTAGGCTAAGTTCACACGGCTTAAAATGGGCCGTATTTCGGTCCGTAATTACGCGCCGGAGTGCGGCAATTACGGGCCGAAAACGTCCCATTCATTACGGTAATTCACAGTTCTCATAGAGAACTATGTATTACGTCTTCTCTCCCTGCCCGGCGAAGCTGCCGGGCGGGGAGATAGTTGAGATGTCACTTTCTAGCGGCGTATACGCGCCACTAGCAGTGATTGTCTATTGGCCGGCGAAGTGCCGGCCCCCCGCTCACTCCTCCGCTCCCACCCCGCCCCCGTCCACACGGCGTAATTGCGGGGCGAAATTACGCCCCGCAGTTAAGCCGTGTGAACATAGCCTTAGTGTTAACACTCAAAATACTAAGCTTAAAGGGGTTCTCCTGAAAAGAAAAAAAAAACTAAATACATAAACTACATGTCATAATGGAAAAATTCCTAAATACCTTTAATTAGAAAAGTCTGCTTTTTTGTCTAGGGGATAATTATCATAGAAGAACAAAATGGCCATCGGGCTCCTTCCTCAGCAGAAACTTGTCTTACAGGAAGTAGGATGGACTCTTTGAGTTACTTCCTGGTTAAGCTGATGGACATAGCTGGGCATGTGCTGTGCTCAGTCAGTCTGACAGACTTGCGGTATGAGGGATGGCTCTGTAGGGTAGAAAGGAGACTGAGGGCTGTACACACACAGTGCACAGTATAGATAAAATAAATGTGGTGTAAATATACCCTGTTTCTTCGAAAATAAGGCATAGTGCATTTTTTATGCAATTCAGAGTTTGGCTGCTTATGCTGATGTTTGTGATGATATCACTACAGTATATTAATACATGTTGATTTTTTCTTCAACAATAAATTTGAATTCTTGTTCATGGAGGAATAAGACATCCCCTAAAAATAAGTCTTAGCTCGACTTTAGGAGCAAAAATGAATAAAATACACTGTCTTATTTTCGGGGAAACAGGGTAGTATATAGAATCTATAACTCAGCTGGGAGGAAGTGGCTTTTGTGGGAAATGTAGTATTCACACAGCGTGCCTAGCAACCGTAGCTCCACCCACTTGCCCACTGAGGACAAAGATCCAACATGGTGATATTACGCGATATAACAATGTTTGTAAGTTCTTCACACACTGAATTGTGACAGATAGCTATACTTAGCTTAAGGGGTTGTCTCGGGTAACAATGATTGGGTTTTAATTTAAAGATCTTTAAAAAAACAAGCAGCTTTGCAATATATGTTCATTACAAATGTTTCCCACTGATTTTGAGTAGCCCTGTTAGTATTACTACAAACAGCTCCTCAAATCTCTATAGTAGCCGAAACCCGGTGATCCTTATCTTACTGGCTGTCAGGTTCCCGAATGACTCATCACCTTTGAAGACAGGTGGGGAGCAGAGAGCCCCTCCCCGCACAGAATGCTTCTGGAGGGGGAGGAGGACTCTGGCATCTGTTTTCCCTGCTTCCTGGATTAAACCCTGTGTGTGCCTGCTTCCTCCTGCTCTCTACACAGATAGATGTGACAGCAGTGACCTGTTCTGTTACTATAATCATTTATGTGTCTTTGGAACTGTGGACTATACTAATACTATACAGATCAGGGGGCATGTGAATACTTTATGTTCTCCAGTTATTAGTGGACATCTGAGTATAGTAACACTTCCTTGTTGTTGCTGGAGATGTGGAGACTTGTAAGCTAAGCAGGGGATATAGGAAACACTTGCATCCTCTCTGCTCTGTTATTAGCACACACTTCACCTTCCTTTACACTCATGATCAGCCCTTCCTGCAACATGACCTAGGCAGGCACACAAAAGGGTGGTGAACTCTGAGAGCAAACCCCCTCCCCTCCCCCCTGTATAGAAGTTAAATGTAGCTGCCTGTGTGTGATGGGGGGGGGGAGAGGGATGCAGAAACAGACAAAACAAGTAGCACGCCCCTCGTTCAATTTACCAGGGACACTGACAGGCTGAAAGCTTTTAAGGGAGACAACTCCTTTAAGTATTAATCCCGTACCGCCAGAGCCAATTTTGACCTTCCTGATAGAGCCCTGTTTCTAAAATCTGACATGTGTCACTTTATGTGAGAATACATTTTTGACACTTTTACCTTTCCAAGTGATTCAAAGATTGTTTCTTGTGACACATTGGGCACCATGTATGAAAACTGTCTTAGTCTAAGACTTTCTTTGTTGCCCATAGCAACCCAGGGCTGCCGTTAGGGCAGCACAACCAGTACTGCTCTACGGGGCCCGGCCAGTCTGTGAAGCCGGGGGGCGGGGGAGGGGGAGCCGCTAGTGTCAGGTTCCGCCCCCTTGCTTCACAGAGGCTATCTTAATTGTATGCATGTCCTTGTGACACACATACAATTAAGATGAACAGTGAGGCAGGGAGAACTCCGTACTCCCTGCCACTGCCGTATATGGCTGAGCAGGTGGCGCGATGGAAGTGATATCAACACACCGCCTGCTAAGCTTCCTATCCTAGACCCCAAGCCTAAAGCAGCAGGCTTGGGGCCAGGAGCAGATGGAGATGCAGGGGGAGTGCGGCAAGGTGAGTACTTAGCTATAGGGAGGGGGCCTAAATTACAGGGGAGGAGGGTATTCTACCTAAAAGGGTGCCCTAAATTAAGGGGGGGGCTATTCAAACTACAGGAGTGCCCTAAACTTCGGCGTGAGGGGCCTATTCTACATACAGGGGTGCACTAAAAACAGGGGGGGTATTCTACATACAGGGGGTTTTACTAAAAAAAAGGGGGGGGGGGTATTTACTTACAGGGGTGCCCTAAACTACAGGGGAGACTATTCTACCTACAGAGGTGCCCTAAACTACAGGAGGGCTGTTCTACCTATAGGGGTACGCTAAACAAAAGAGGGGGCTATTCTACTTACAGGGGTGCCCTTAACTACAGGGGGGGGGGGTATTCTACCCACAGGGGTGCCCTAAACTACAGGGAGGCTATTCTACCTACATGGGTGCCCTAAACTACGGGGGGGGTTATTCTAGCTACAGCAGTGCCTTTCTGCCTACATGGGGGGGCCCTATTCTACCTACATGGGTGCCACTATTCTACCTACATGTGACCCCAAGCTACCTAGCTACGGCCCGGGGCCCCAAGCTACCTAGCTACCGCGCCCCAAGCTACCTAGCTACTGCCCGGGAACCCCAAGCTACCTAGCTACCGCTGGGGGCCCTGTTGTACCTACATATTGACTGGGGGGCCCCGAATCTATCTGCCTACCTACTGGGGGGGGCCTATAATTACCAGGGGGTAATTATTACCATTTGGGCCATTATAGATGGGGAGTTTGTACATGGGGGAAGGGGGCACTCAGTTGGGAAAATGATAAAAAATTTCTCAGGTGTTTGTGTTGTAAATTCTGCAGGGATGAGTGGTGGATGGGAGAAGTCATAATGGAGGTCTGGACCGAATAGAGAAGAAAAGGGAAAGTGAATGACTTATCAGACAAGATATCACCTGTGAGACCTAAATGTAAGTAAACTGTTTGCAAGGCAAATGTGTACCGGGTACTGTACTGAGGAAATATTGGTCTTAGTGTAATGGTTTAAATTCAGTAACAGAAAGGCGGTATTATTCGGTATTTTATGGTAGAGATGTGTGGTGATGATGTGGCGTTATAATCAGGTGCTTGTATATTGTTGTTGTTTGGTTATATTGGTCTTGGTATGCTGATTTAGTCAATAACATTATGTGGTGTAGTCAGTATTGGTGTGATAGGGTGGTTATTTGGTCTTTGTATATTTTTGTTGGCAAAAATTGGCTGGGTATACTGG